>BPVZ01000054.1:1374210-1391302 GCA_020521535.1 Rubroshorea leprosula | reverse complement strand
TTTTTTTAATTTATACCTTTAAAATGTAATTAATATATTTTTAAATAATTAATTTTTAATTTATCAATTACAAATATAAATTACAATATCATGTTATATAATATATAATATAATATAATATTAAACAAATAAATATATATAATATTATGAGTAACCCTCAAATAAAACAAGTTAATTACAACAAATGTCATATTGTACATAAATATCAATATAAATCCCGCTTTGGGTGTTTAATGTAGGACCTTTGCTGTGGTAAAGTGCTAACACGGTCTAAAATCTCATCTACCTTTACGAAGCATAAGGTGAACCCATTTGTTCTCTCTCAGGAAAAAGGAATTTAATAGGAGTGCCGCTTTTCTTATATTTTCGTGGAAGTGTTTTTTTAAGATTAAATGTGAATTTTGGTGCTTAATTTTAGAGTTTTGTGTAATTTTGGTTTCTTAACATCTTTATATATTTTTTTTCTCAATTATAAAAATATATTTTTTTTAGTCTTTCCATCAGTTAATCCATTAAATTTGTTTATATATATTTTTAGTCTCTTAAATTTAGAATTTTCTCATAATTTGTTTATATATAGATATACTTAATGGACTAACTAATTAAACGATTAAAAAAAATATTTTTTTCATAGTTGAAGAACAAAAAAGTTGCATAAAAAAGTTGAAGGACCAAAACAATGCAAAAGTCTAAAGGTTAGTGACCAAAATTGACATTTAACTATTTTTTAATAGATGCCCTAAGGATGATTTTGTTATATTTTTTTATTATTAATTTGTATGAAAAAGTAAAAATTAACTTTAATTTTTTCAATTATCTTATTAAATTATTTCACTTAACGTTGATGTTGAAAATAAAATTCACTTTTATAGTTTTTCACTCAAATTAATGGTAAAAAGGTGCATTAAATGTAATTTTATAATATATTTGGATTAAAAAGAATGGAATGGAGGAGAAAAGAAAAAAAAAATTCTTTATTTAGTTATAAAAAGAATCGGAGGGAAGGAGAATAGGGACATAGTCAGAAATTGAAGTTAGGGAGGGCAAGGGGAAAGGTTAAAATTTTTATTGTGAGTTATTTATTACTTCATGTTAATATAATTTAAACTAATTTTTATATTAGTTGCTTATTTTATGTATGTATCACTTATTTATGCATGAAAAACTTTAAACTAATTAGATATATTTAGTTTTATCAAGAAAATTAAATACATTTAGTTATTTTTGAATGATATATAATTTAAAATTCCTAAATAAATAGTATAAAAATATAGTTTATTTTTTAAAATGGCTACCAATATGATAACTGCTTTAAATTTGAAACGTATAATTTATATGAATAGAATAAATTCAACTATTATTTTTGTAGTATATAAATTGTAGAAAAATATGATATGTAACTAATATAAAAATTTATATAAGTTACATCAATATAATTAATTAAATCTCGATGATTTTTTAATATTTTTTCTTACTTAGACTAAATTATCATATCTTAAAAATTAATTACAAAGAGAGAAACAATTTCTTTACCTAAATCCTAATTATATATATATATATATATTTGAAATGGTCCCAATAATTTAAAATCTCAAAAAACAAAATTTTGTAGAAAATAAAATTTGATGTACCATATTTGAAAATTTTCAAAAGCTAAGGGGGGGCAACTTGTCCCACATTAGCTTTGTCCCTGGAGGAGAGGAGCAAATAAGAGAAAGGAAAGGAAGAGGAATGGAATGATGTAATTTCCCTCCCCTCCCTTTCCCTCCTTCCATTCCCCTTATTTCAAATATAGGATTAATATGTTAAAAAAAACCCTTTTTTGAAAAGGAAAAAGAGTGTTGTGTAATTAAAATTATATCTAGTTGTATAACTTAAATTTTTATTAAATGAGATATTCTTATTTTACAATTTAATACAATTTGAACTATAAAACACTGTTGTTTACTGCATATACAATGATGTATATGCTAGTGATTTGATAACTTAAATATAATACAAATAAATTTAGAAAACTTTTGAAAAAAAATAAATATAAATCGAGAGATTTTTTCTTTTTTTAGAACATGAGGAATTTGGGGATAAGAGGATTTTTTTTTTTTTTTTTGATATAAAATTGTGGGACGCATATTTATTTCATAAAACAGGGAGTCAAATACATCCAAATTAAGGCATTTCACCTATTACAATATGCGCTCTATATGGTTGCGACATTGCAATCCAAAACTCATCATCCTCAGCATGTCGCGTTCGTCTCGCTAGTTCATGAGCCACCAAGTTACCTTCCCGCCAAACATGTTGGATACAACAATCAAGAAAAGAGGCCAAAAGTAGTTTGCAACCTAAGAGGACAAATCCCAAGCCAGAGTTGATAGCAAAGATGTGCAAGTTCAGAGCTGTCACTAAGTTTGCACAATCAGATTCCATTATCACCTTATCAAAAGAGAACTCACGAGCCCACTACAAAGCTTTGCGCATGCAGTAAGCCTCAACAATCTCCACCCCCACTGCTCCTTGACCCTTGCATGCCATGGTTGCCACCATTTCCCTTAAATTATTCCTCGTAATAGCCTTCATGACATAAACTCACTGATGAGAAGAAATTGCTCCATCAATATTTACATTCACCTAACTCTCACTCAAAAGACTCAATCTCATTTCCAGCTTCTTGGATGCGAAGCTCCTCCACCCATCAAAGTGATTGCTCTGTTGTAACCATCCATGAATCTTAGGCTCTACTCAACGATAAGTTATGGGTTTGGCATCTTATTGTTCCACAATGCATCGTTCCTAGAGCTCCAAATTCTCCAAAATAGCACACAAAAAAGTGCAAGTTGTTCTTTTTGCAAAAGAGTAGGCATATGGTTAAGGAAATTAGCAAAATTTTCCCATTAAGCATTGAAACTCTGAGATTCAATGGACAGCCCATCCAAACCGCGTGGCTGGCTGAACACTGCACAAGACAGTGAAAAACAAATTCTTGCTTTAAACCACACATAAGACAACTTAGATCAACTTCAACTCGGTGGCATTTGAGATTATCCATTGTAGGGAGTATATTCTTGTAAGCTTGCCATACCATCTATCGAATCTTCTATGGGATGTCAAGGTTCCATAAATACTTGCCTCTGAACCTAAGGAAGATGCAGAGGGACCATTATGAGACCCACCCATGGTCATGGTGTAATGATAGCTTAAGCGCACAGAATATGCACCATGCCGTGTAAAGCTCCACATCCAACCATCATATTGTCGTACCCAACTCACAAGCATGGATAGGATAAACTAAGCCTCATGAAGATTAAAAACGTTCTAAACCAAGTTATGCCTCTAGGAATGAGAGTCATTGTCAATAAGGTCACATACATAATGAAGCTCACAATCATCTGGGCGGGGTGTTTGAACATAAAATTAGGTGTTCTTAGGGAGCCATGGATCATTCCATATATCTATGGATCACTTGTCACCAATGAATCTCCTATAGCCTTGTTTGGGAATAGGAATAGCAGTCTAAATGCTCCTCCACAAGTAGGTACAAGAGGTCTTCAAATCTACTTGCAATAAATTAGTCTTTGGAAAGAATTTTACTTTCATCAACCATGCTGCCAATGGCTTAAGGTTAACTAGAAGATGTTAGCCTTGCTTACCAAGCATAGCTAATTTGAACTCATGGAGAGCACGGAAGCCTAACTCACCCATCTTCTTCAGAATTGCTAATTTTCTTCATTCCATCCCATGGATTTTGTGCTCATCGTCACCTCTACCCCACCAATATCTATTCATAATTCTCTCCAAATTTGCACAGAGGCTCAAACGAAGAAAGGACATTCCCATGAGGTACATTGGGAGAGCTTGCAAGACTGACTTAATGAGGACTTCCCTACTAGCTCGAGAAAGGGGTTGCTCTCGCCATTCGCTTATGTGATCCTAGAACTTGCTCTTCAAACTAGATAAGACAGTTGAGTTTGCTTGACCCACATAGGTTGGAAAACCAAGATATTTACCTGCGTGGCTCAACTTTTTCATACCAAGAATTCACATAATATGATCTCGTGAATTAGGCTACACATTTAGGCTAAAAGTAATAAAGGACTTTTGTAGATTTACAATTTGCACTAAGGCAGCTTCAAACATGCAAAGAATTTCTCTTAGGAATCTAGCTTCAGATTGAGAAGCTCGTAAGAAAAGAAAACCGTCATTAACAAAGAAGAAGTGAGAGATTTAGGGGGCATGTCGACATATCTTTATACCATGGATCATCTTTCTCCTCTTTGCATCTCTTATCATTGTTGTGAGACCTTTTGCACATAAGATAAACAAACAAGATGACAAAGGATCACCTTGTCGCAACCTTTGCAATGGGATTATTAATCCAATATCCACCCCATTCAGCAATATATTATATTGCATTGAGGTCACACACCCCATTATTAAATTAATCCATTGCCTTGCACAACCCAAGGCCTTTATAACTGCTAAAAGATACGACCATTCTACTCTATCAAAAGCTTTGCTTATATCCAATTTAATAGCCTGCCATTCCTTCTTCCTTCACTTCCTAAAGCACATAAAATGAAAAACCTCATAAGCAATTAGAAAATTATCAATAATAAACCAATTTGGAAGAAAAGCTCTATTCTTATGCGATAACCCCTAATAGCACATGCTTAAACCTGTTCGCCAAGACTTTTGCAAGAACTCTATAGATGACATTACAAAGACTTATAGGCCTTAAGTCACCCATCATTTTTAGCTCATTACACTTTGGGATAAGCATTATATTGGTAAGATTTAGCTCATTAGGGAAGGCAATCCCATGGTTGAGATATTGCAGACATGGTTTAACAACACCATCCTTCACTAAGCTCCAGAAGCGTTGAAAAAAAAATTGGAGAAAGCCCATATAGGCCAGGTGCCTTAGATGGGTGCATCTGAAAAAGTGCCTTTGTAATCTCCATCTTAGTGAACTTCTATAGCAGGAAAGAATTATCCCTGTCTCGCATACATTCCATTAGACAATCTGTTATTAAAGCTATGTTTGAAGGATCCGTAGATGCAAAAAGGTGAGTGAAATACCATGTAGCAATTTGTTGGATCTTACCAAAACTAGACATCCAATCACCCTTATCATTCAACAGCTTATCCACCCTATTATGCTCTTTGCGCCTAGAGGCTCTTTTGTGGAAAAAAACGAGTATTCCTATCACCCTCCTAGATCCACATTTCATGGGAATGCTACCTCTACATTATCTCTTCTTGTTCAAGCCATTTTTCTATTTCACCCAGCATACTTTGCTCTTCTTGGTGAGCCAAAACAGGATCTGGGTGATGCTTTAGCCTCTCAAGCTTCTTCAAGTACAGCCTTAACTGTTTTTGAACACGCCCAAACTACATACAATTTCACCTAGCCAAGTTAGCTAAGCATGCTCTCACCTTTTGCAAGAGACTATCCCAGTCATCTCATATCAATAGAGCTCCAACTATTCTGGACCACTCTTGGCATCTAGTATCACGCAACCACATCTCCTCAAATTGAAACCTTTTTAAATGCTTGTTTCTATTGTCTTGATGTCCATTAATAATGATCCATAGAGGCCAATGATCCGAAGATAGGGATGGAAGCAACCGAACCATAGCTTGAGGGAAAAATTCATTCCAGCGAGTATTAGCAAAACCCTTGTCCAATTCTCTAAGGTTCTCCCTCTCTACCAAGTGAAAAAGCCGCCTACTATTTTCACTTCCTCTAAACCGCAAGCATCAATAGTATCATTAAAGTCCACAAGAAGCCATTATGGTTGTGCTTCTTCAACCATCTTCTCACCTTGGCACAAAATGTCATTAAAATCTCCACTAATTAGCCAGGATAGATGTGAACAACCTGTAAGGTCATGTAACAAAGCCCATGGCCTTCTCTTGTGGCTTATATCAAGACAACTATAATAACCTGTAAACCTTCATGTACATCCCTCAATCCATCAACCTCTATATCAATATGATTCATGGAGTATGATAATAAAGATAACTACACCTCCAAGTTCCAAAACATCACCAAGCCCCAACTACGCCTTATCGTCTCCATCATAAAGTAATTTTGAAATTTTAGCCTTCGACGAATTCTATCCATACCCTTTTTATCCAGTAACATTTCACACAAGAACACTACTGTAGGCTTTTTCAACCCCACCAATTTGATGAGGCTTCGAATTGCTCGAAGGCTTCTAAGTCCTCAACAATTCCAACAAAAGGTAAATAAGAACCGACCCCTTAAGCGCCCATTTGAAGAAGCGGAGTAAGAGAATGCGACTATTATGTTTAGCCCGGCAGATTACCAGCGAGCAGGAGAGCCTGACGTCGTGATGCCTTACGTAGATCCTTTTGTAGCAACAGTCCATATAGGCAATCATAACGTCAATAAGGTTTTCATTGACACTGGCAGCTCGCCCGATATTCTGTATTAGAGCTGCTTCCAAAAGATGCAGCTGAACCCCAGCTCGTTACAAAAATATGAAGGGCCAATCTATGGGTTTGATAATCAGCCCGTTCCAGTGGAAAGAGTAATCACACTTCCCATTTATGTGGGTTCAGAACCACACTTCAGGATGGCTTCAGTCAACTTCCTGGTCGTCAAAATGGAGTCAACCTTCAACGCCATATTAGGGAGGGCAACCCTCTGCAAGTTGAAGGCTGTTATTTCACAGCCCCATCTCTGCATGAAATTCCCAACGTCTCAAGGGGTTGGGGTGCTAAAGGGGAATCAGAAGATGGCCAGGGCATGCTATCAAGATACGTTTAAGAAGGTTGAGCTCGCTGTAGCCCCGAGAGGCTCTGAAAGTAGTAGGCCAACTCAGCTCGGCCAGCAGACAATGAGCATATCAGACATTGAGCATAGACCTGAGGGTGTCGAGCAGAAAGCAGAGCCGGTAGAGCCAGTAGAAACCGTTCCTTTAAACCCTAATGTGCCGGAAAGAACAGTCAAGATCGGCACCAAGCTCACAGAAACAGAGCGAGCAGAGCTTCTGGAGTTTTTGAGGGTCAATCAAGATGTGTTTGCGTGGACCACTGATGAAATGACTGGCATCCCAGCGGAGTTGACAGTCTACAAACTCAGCACGGACCCCACCAAAAGGCCGGTGGTGCAGAAACGTCGCCTTTTTGGCCCTGAGAAACAAGCTGCCATAGACGAAGAGATCCAAAAGCTGCTACAGGCAGGCTTCATCAAGAGAGTGGAGTACTCTAAATGGGTATCTAACCCTGTGCTCGTCAAAAAGCCGAATGGCAAGTGGAGGATGTGTATCGACTTCACCAACCTCAATGAAGCATGTCCAAAAGACCTTCACCCCTTGCCAAATGTTGAGAAGCTAGTAGAGCGAGCAGCCGGGCACGAATGGATGAGTTTCTTCGACGCCAGCTCAAGTTATCATTAGGTTCAATTGTTGTTGGACGACCAAGAGAAGTCAGCCTTCTATGTTAGTGATGCGATCTATTGCTATGTGATGCTGCCATTCGGCATGAAAAATGCTGGCGCCACATATCAGAAACTGGTACAAATCATCTTTAAACTCCAGATCGGCAGGAACATAGAAGTTTATGTGGATGACATGATTGTCACCAGCGTGCGAGCTGAGGATCATATAGGCGACCTGAGTGAGACCTTTAAAAATTTGCGCCGAGCCCAAATGAAGCTGAACCCCCTGAAGTGCACATTCGCTATAGAATCAGGGAAATTCCTAGGGTACGTGGTATCCAAGGAGGGAATTGAAGTGAACCCCGAGAAGGCTCTGGCCGTTCAACAGATGGAGCCTCCCAAGACTGTAAAGGATGTGCAGCGCCTGACAGGTCGTGTAGCCGCGTTGCACAAATTCATAGCCAGGTCGGCGGAAAGGTGCCTACCGTTTTTCAAAGCCTTGCGAGAGCCCAAGCACTTTCAATGGACCAACGAGTGTCAGCAGGTGTTTGACGAGCTCAAGCAGTATCTAGCATCTGCACCCCTGTTGTCTAAGCCTGTGGAAGGGGAGAGTTTACACCTATACATGGGGGTTACAAGAGAGGCAGTGAGCTCAGTTTTGCTCAGGGAAGAGAATAAGAATCAGAAGCCTATCTGCTACATGAGCAAGGTTTTACAAGGTGCAGAGCAGAACTACCCATTAGCAGAAAAGGCTGCCTTTGCCCTGGTTTACACAACTTGTAAGTTGAGGGCTTACTTCCAATCACATAGGATTGTTGTCTATACCGACTTGCCATGGAGAAAAATACTGCAAAAACCTGAACTCTCTGGTCGGCTTATCGGATGGAGCGTCGAGCTGAGTGAATATGACCTCAAATTTAGCCCGCGCACAACCATAAAAGGCCAGGCCGTTGCAGACTTTTTGGTGGAGTGCATCTCAGCGACCAAGGAAGAAAAAGCACCCGAACACCCAGTCTGGGTTTTGTATGTTGATGGAGCTACTAACATTGAAGGATCGGGTGCTGGGGCTGTGTTGTTGGGCCCAGATGGCTTCAAGTTTGAGCACGCACTGAGGTTTAAGTTTCAGACGACTAACAATGCTGCAGAATACGAAGCCCTCATTTACGGATTGAAGCTGGCGTCTGAGCTGAAGGTACAAAGCATTCAGGTTCTTAGCGACTCACAGCTGGTGGTGGGCCAGGTGAATGGCAGTTGCGAAATTAGGGATCCCTAGCTCGGTCGTTATGCCTCTGTGGTCAATAGATTGAAGTCAATGTTTGTCTCTTTCCAAATTGATAAAATACCAAGAGCAGATAACCACCGAGCTGATGAGCTGTCAAAATTGGCCTCCTCGCAGGAGCTTAACCCTCAGAGGTCAACAATCGTCGAGGTGCTTGACGCCCCGAGCTACACCGATCTCACAGCCGAGTGCCAGCTGTTAAGTACAGACCCCTCTACACCAAGCTGGACCACCCCCCTCATAAATTATTTGCAACGTAGTGAGCTACCTGAGGATCAGTCCGCTGCAAAGTTGGTCAGACGCAGGGCGGCACATTTCACTTTGATAGATAATCAGCTTTACAAACGAGCAGCCTCAATGCCCTTATTGCGCTGCCTTACTCCTTAAGAAGCTGAATATGCCGTGAGGGAAGTTCATGAAGGAGTATGTGGCACACACATCAGTGGCAAGACTTTAGCTCGAAAACTCCTGAGGCACAGTTATTACTGGCCCACTATGGTTGAGGACGCATAGAACTATGTCAAAAAATGCCCGACCTGCCAGTTCAACGCTGATGATATCCATATGCCAAGAGAAATGCTCTCGTCACTCTCATCTCCTTGGCCTTTTGCTCAATAGGGAGTCGACCTGCTCGACCCTTTTGCGAAAGGCAAAGGAGGTTGCTCTTACCTTGTTGTCGCGGTGGATTACTTCACCAAATGGATAGAAGCTAAACCATTGTCCATGACAACAGAAAAGAAAATAGAAGAATTCTTGTTCAGCTTAATATTGTGCAGGTATTCTTTGCTAGCTTAAACCATTCGTACATTGTGAGTGTAGTTTGTGGCTCAGATCGGTCATCTGTGTATAGGTTCGACATACCTAGGCGGATCATTGCTGACAATGGCCCACAGTTCCGAGCCACGGCACTGAGGTCGTTCTGCAACGACTATGGCATCGAGCTCGCCTTGACGTCTGTGTATAACCTACAATCAAACGGGCAAGCTAAGTCCGCTAATAAAATTGTTCTGCGAGGTCTCAAGGCGCGTGTTTTAGCCGCGCGTTCTACTTGGGTTGATGAGCTCAATAAAGTGCTTTGGTCATGTCGCACTACACCTAGCTCGGCCACAGGCGAAACCACGTTCAGCCTGGCATATAGAGCCGAGGCCGTCATCCCTGTCGAAGTCGGATTGCCATTTGATAGATCAGATCGTCATGACGATCAGAATAAGGGGCAACTCTTAAGAGAGAACCTAGACCTAGTGGAGGAAGTCAGGGAGATGGCTCGGATTAGAAACATGGCGCACCAAAGTCGTGTTGCAAAGTTTTATAACAAAAGAGTTCGAGCTCGCCAGTTTCAGGTCGGCGATCTGGTTCTGCCCAAAGCTGGATTAACTAATACTTATTCGCACATGAGCAAGCTTGCTCCTAATTGGGAAGGGCCTTATATGGTCATTTCTATTCAACGACCTGGGTCTTACCAGTTAGCAGATTTACACGGTTGTCCGTTACCATTTATTTGGAACATACATAATCTTAGAAAGTTCTACAGTTAACATGTATGTTATCAATGTTCAGTTCATTCCTAATCATTTGTAAACGATGATTAACAGAAAATATACTACAGAAATTTCCAAAGAAAAGTTCTGAATTTGTATTCAATCAATGAGTTTTTACAAGTGCAATACATGTTCTAAACAAGTTCATTGATTTACACAAAAATGCAAAAGCAACACAAAATAAACAAAGAAAGTAAAAATCCTAACTAGTCATCCATCAGATCGACGGGGATGGATGCATCATTAGGCGTAGAAGCAAACCGAGCCGGAGATGACCGATCTGAAGAAGAGTGAGCAAGAGCAGCGGCTGAGATGAGCTGGGGCGGAGCGGAGGGGGGAGTGCTGGAAGGCTCAGCAGGCACATCATGGGGGTCTGCTACCCAAGCATCGAAGCTCGACAACCCCTCCGTGTCCTCTCCCTCCTCAACGACTGAAGGGGGCCACACGGGCAGCCCCTCTTCGTCGAGCTCCCACTTCAGCTTCACCTTGGTGTCAGCTGGCTGGGCAAGGCTCTTCCCGTCAGCGTCGATCTCCTCGCCCTCGAAGAAGGCCAGCTCGCCAATGGGAAAGTCTACCCGGACTCCTAGCACCTTTCCACGAACTTCGTTGAAAATGTCCGTGGTGGTGTTGGCTGAAGCCACTGCTACAGCATCCTGGAACATTTCTACTCCCACCAGCCACTCAGCCCTTTGTGCACGGGCAAAGCAGACGTCGCGCTGGTGGAGTTTTTTGGTCCTCTCCAAGGACGCCTCAGCCCGGGCGACATGCTGATCAGCTAGTGACACCCTCTCTCTCAAGCCGTTGAGCTCGTGCAGAGTCCTTTCCTTATCAGCTTCTGCCTTTTTGGCCCGGTCCTCTTCACAGCCGGTCTCCTCCTTAGCAGCTTGAATGCCGCTTTCCTTCTCCACCTGAGCCCATTGGAGCTCCTCCTTCAGCTCGTCTACCTTGCGGGCCAGCTCGTCAGCTCGGCTTTCAACTGATGCCGCTCAGTTCGCCATCTCCGAGCTCTGCAAACGACTGACCTCGTCAGTCAAACTGGCTTTTTCAGAGGCCAGTTGTTTGCAGCTCTGTTGAAGCTCATTGTTCTGAGCCCTGACCCCCTACTCGCACTCGAAGAATGCGACAGTGTAGCTGAACGCCTATCATAGACATACACTCATTAGTTACAAGCACAAAATAATAAAACCAACAATGAGCTCAGCGAGTATACTTACATCCATTAACTTGATAAGGGCAGCATGTCCACCATGCTGTTGAATGTGCCCCTTCACGCGCAGCTAGTCTGTGAGGGGCATAAAGTTCTGCATAACCTCCAGCATAGCGCCTTGGCACTCTGTCCTGACGTAACTGAAGCCATCAGGGTATGCAATCCTGGGCCCTGCCACAGACGATGAGGCTGGTACGGCCTCAGCAACCTCACGAACTGGCGCTTGAGGCACGCTGGCAGGTCGCGCAGAAGCGGCTGAGGCGGGCTGCGAGCTAGTACTTGTCCTTCGCCGGATGAGTGGGACGTCATCCTCCGCGTCAGACTCTTCCCTGGCACGTCTCTTAGTGCTGGAAGGCGCAGGTTCCGTCCTCTGCTTGGCACGCGGCCTCTGTGCCGAGCTGGAACTTCGATACTAGGAGCTGCGCCCCGGTGCAGCAGGTGGCCGCTCGTCAAAGCGGGACTGACACTGGGAACTAAACCCAACTCCGCTGCCACGTGAGCCTTGTGCCCTCTAGCGCTGCCTCTCTAGAATGCTACTCATTTCTCTTGCACAAATAAAAACATAAGATTCAGGTTGGCTAGAAATCCTACTATGATATAGAAATATACCTTTCTTATGAAGGTTTGCCACGTCGACAAACCCAAGAAGTGCGATCTGGTCCGGGGTAACCAAGGCTTCCAGATCCACCAAACCCTTCGCCTTCACGTGATCGAGCAACCGGTTCTTCAGGTCAATATCACCAACTGTCAGCTGAGGGTAGTTCATATACATGTTCGGCGTGTGCCACTCAAACAGATGGGCGGCAAGCTCGTTGTTAATTCGCTCAGTTCATGTATCCCGCATGAAAACGAACTGTCTCTTCCACCTCGCCACCTTATTCCTAATGTTGGTGAATATCATCATCTTCTCTTTGCCCGAGATGTAGTACCATCTCGTTCCACTGGTAGACGGGCACAATCTACACAAAAAGAACGACCTGAAGACCGTTGCCTTTGCAGGCATCCCCAACCTTTCGCACAACAGCATAAAGCTTATGATGAACTTTATGCTGTTGGGAGTAAGTTGCGAAAGGGCCAGCTCGTACTCTGCCAGGACGTCGAAAATTATTCCGGGCAGAGGAAAACGTAGACCAGCGTCAAAGTGGTCTACGTATATTGGCACCCAGCCCGTCCGCAACACTGAGCATGCCCGCTCGTTCGGTGTCCCAGCTCATATCAGGATGGTTCTGAGGATATGGAATCGCCTCACCATCTCCTCCAGCTTCTTGTACCCCTTCATCGTGGCCGCACCATCTGCAACCTCATGATGTAGTGCCACCCTGAACTTAAACCCAGCCGATAGAGTTTTTGGGGCCTTACGAAGGTTGCTCAGTCGTCCACTCAAAACCTTGCCTTTCCACCCTTCGAACACCACCACCTCTGTTGCTGCGCTCGTCACCGGCGCACTGCAGCCAACCTCCTCAACATCCTCTACTCCACTGGGTGTCCGTCCGTGGGCGAATCACTGAAGGTTGAAGGCCGGTGGCCCTCAGAACCACCACCTGCGCTCAAACTAGTGCTGCTTTCCGACGCGACAGTTCGGGGCGAATCCAGCAACTCCGGCGGCACTATCATCGCGATAGGCTCCACAGATATCACATCAACATCTTCCTCGTCACCTTGGTTACCCTGGAACCCTTGTGCATCATGGAAAGAAGCCATTTTTACCTGAGTAGTTGAAGGTTAACGTGCTTTCGCTGGAAGTCTGAAAAAATGGCCGTGAATATCTCTGCAATCTTCTCTAAAAAACGTACGAATGTGCTTTGCAATGAAATGAAAAGAAAAGACAAACTATTTGTTTTGTTTTGGCCGTTCATATGGTGCTCCGTAAACACCATACGCGTGTTTACGGCCCCCTAGTTAAGCGTGTCCATGTGGCAACCATTTATGGTTAAAAACCCAAAATGCGTCGTTTGCAACTGTCACGTCCCCTCAAATGCTGAGCCAGCATTTATTGCGGGGAGGTAAAAGGGTATCTATTAAAAGCAGAAGAATACCAAACGCCCTGAGCAAATCTCCTCAGAGATTCGCCACAATTGTTGAAAAATCAGAAGGATCAGATCGCGACAAACTTCAATGATCAGCTCGTAACAAATTCGAGACTTAGGCAAATCTCCTCAGAGATTCGCCACAGTTCAAATTTTGAAAAGTCTAAGGGATCAGCTCGTAACAAATTCGTGATCTCCTCATAGATCTGCCATAATTCAGAACTTGAAAATCTCAAGAAATCAGCTTGTTACTAATCAGAGATCCCTTTAGAGATCCCAAATTTGAAAAACTTCTAGAGGTCAGGTCGCACAAATCATGGATTCACCTGTGCTGCTCTAGAGATCTCTTCATAGATTGTAACCAATTTCCTCAGAGCTGCTCTGTATCCCAGAGATCTATATTGAAGTGACGAGTGTGGTCGCTACTCTCTGCCCGTCTAGGGTTGGTGCGTTCAGCTCGTTCACTATCTGCCACAGAGAATTCATTATGCAAGATCACCCTTGTGCGCCTGCCCGACCCTCTGATTGGCGTCGAGCTCGATTAGCTTTGACATCAACTCTTCACGCCTGCTCGGCAGAAAGTCGTCATACACTTGCGCATTCGGCCAGGCACGATGTCTTCAAGCCACTCAAGTCCACCGTGTGTGAAGTCGTTCATAAACATAAAGCGTCACTCCTCGTCCTCGAGGCCAAACACCATGCTTACAAGGCTCTCCATCTAGTTCGTCAACCGAACGCTGAGGGGGGAGTAATGTTGGGATTAGGCCCAACGCCCACTTCGGACCACATATAACAAGCCCAACTATGCACACACAGGCCCAAGAGGAGGGGACATACCCACGTGAGCAACACCACGTGGACCAATGAGTTACTTACATGTATGGATGCATGTCAGCATTTGGGGCTATAAATACCCCCCAACTACCAACAATGGAGGTAATTAATCTCTACACTTCTCTCTCTGCAATTACTCATTGGGAGCATCTCTCTCTAGAATACTGAGTATCGCTGATTTGAGCGTCGGAGTGTTTTCTCCGAGGAAACACCCTCAGGATTTTCAAGTGTGGGAGCAGCTAAGGGCTTCAACAGTGTTGGACTGCAAAGATGCCCAAACATCATCCAAAAAAAAAAATTGCAACTAAAAAAGGTAAGAAATTCTCCTATAAATGTTCTCCACTGTACTTCTTCTGAAACAATCTCATATTCCTCTCCTGCCATATGTAGTATATTGATGCAACCAGTGCAACACGGAACTACTTAATAATAGCTCTTCCTCTTCCATATCTTTGTGTCCATCTGCATTCGTTGGTCAGGAAAAAGGTTCCCTCTTAATTTGAAAAAAATTCCAAGACAAGCTTCCAAATACTCTTAGGAAATTCATGCTAGAAAAAAGATGCTCAATATTTTCCATACATACCCCACAAAAGCAACATTCCAGAACAATTAACATACCCTTTGATGCCAACAAGACTTTGGTCTTAAGTCTACCTCGCACAACCAATCATACGATAAAACTATGCTGAGGAAAATCTTCACTTGACCAAACTAGTCTTTGCTAATTAACTTTTGGTTCCTTAACCCTCAACAAATTATAGCAACTAGCAATGAAAAAGCAACTAGACACAGTAGGCCTTCACAAGACCTCATCCTCCCTTCCTGGAGACTTTTAGGTAAAATCAACTAGGCAAGAGAAGGGTACCTACGAGCAAAACTATCCGGTATCTGCCAGGCACCAACATCCCACCATTTAGCTACAACACTGCCATGCCCTCATGCCATCAACTCTTCTCTGAATTGTACCCTATCACATATTCGTTATAATTTTTCTATAATTATAATTTTTTAAAAAGTATGGCTGAGAACCACTTTTCCCATAGTAAAATGTATTTTTATGCAAAATAAATTTGCAAAACCTTCAAATCTATCCTAAAAAAATATTGGTAAGAACACATTCATTTTTTTTTTAAAAAAAAAAAGATAAATGACTCCTTCAAATTATAAATTAATACAAATTACTCTTTTTTTTACAAAAAAATGTTAGAATTTTGTTTGTTACGTCAACATTTTTTAATGAAAAATATTAAAAAATAAATAATTTGTATTAATTTATAATTTAAAAAAATAATTTATTATTATTTTTTTTTTTTTTGAGAAGTGAATGTATCCTTAGGATTTTTTTTTAAGGTAAATTTGAGATTCTGCCAAATAAATTTACGTTTGTATTGGCCTCACGGTAGAAGTCCTTTCTAGTTGTTCGAATGGAATGGGCGTGAATCTCCACAATATTAAATTATATAATTTAAGTCATATTAAATATAATTTTATGTGGGCTACTTCTTCAGAGGCTATTGGTCTGGTGGCAAAACTATCTTTTCTCCACAATAGGGGTAATTATGAGAGTTTCAAATCTTCTGGTGCACATCTTTTTTTCTTTTTTTTTCAATGAATTTTGGAATACATTTATTAAAATAAAAGAAATATTATATAATTTAAATTATATTAAATTATACACAAATAAATTATTGATACTCTTGATATTAAAGTTGTCCCTTTATTTAACAATTTTCATTTTATATTCTATGTTATAAAGACAAAATTTTATTAAAATTTACATAACTGTGCTAGTTTTACTGATTCAAATTCAATCGATTTCAATCAATTTTATCGTTTAGGTGGTTCGAAATTTCTATTCAAGACCATACTAATTTATGGCTACTTACCGATCCAACCAACCAGTTTCGGTCTAATTTCTAAAACACTAGTATCGAGCTTATCCTTACAACTCCTGGAAATTTCTATTTCATATCCACATTTATTATTTAAAAAAAAATTAAAAAAGGGCAATCAAGGTGTTTTTAAGTTCTAAGTTTTATATATTTTAAAATTAATTTTATTTTAAATATTTTTAAGTGTATATCTCTCATATTAATTTAGTTTATTTATAAAAATTAATTTTTTACTATGAATATTAAAATTAAAATTATAAATTTAATTTATAAAGTGATATTTTTTTATTAATAAATTTAAATTTTAAGTTTTTTCCTTTTGTTTTTTCAGTGTGATGTCGATAGATAGATTAGTTATCAGGTTGTTTAATTTTTTTCTCCCCCACTAGTCCATTTTCTTTGTCTACTTTTATTGGAACCTGTCAATGTGGGATCACATTTCTACCTTTTTCCACAAGAGATGAAGCACGACGCGGTTTTAAGGATTGATGGGAAATTGGCAATGAATTCTCCCTTTATGACACTCCAATAGATATCAAGGTCTTGGCCGCTTGGGTCATGATGTCCAACTTTTCTTTTAAGTTGAGTCAGTAGTAACATCATTTGTGTCAAAAATATGAAAAAAAAAAAGAAAGATATGATGATGTCCCACTCCCATCCTTCACCTGTCTTTCTTGAATTTTGGGTAATTGAATTATTTCTCGGGATAAAAAATCGTCAATAACCCTCAAATCCATTCTTTAAATACGGTAGTCATAATTTTTTTTTAAATAAAAAAATAAATTATTTTTTAAAATTAAAAATTGAGATAAATTATTTATTTTTTAATTTATAATATTATTTTTTTGATTAAAAAATACTTATATTACAAATAAAATTTTGATATTACATATTAAAAAATAAATAATTT
>BPVZ01000054.1:1326708-1346843 GCA_020521535.1 Rubroshorea leprosula | reverse complement strand
AAAAATATTATAATCACTTAATGTTATTAAAGGTAAAAAAACAAAACTGAAATTTATTAGATAATTATTAATTAAAAAATGTGATCACAAATTAAAAAATTAAAAAGGATAAATTTGTCAATAAAATTAAAAAATTCTAATCCGCTAGTGGTTTGGTATAAAAAGTTACATAAACTAACTTTTTCAATCCGCTAGCGATTTGGATCATAACCATTATCCGTTAGTTTTAAACCGCTAAATAAAAGTTTTACCAAACATTTTAGTTGTAGCAGTTTCGAAATATATAAATTTACCAAACACTTATATTTAATGGTTTAGGTAAAATCGTTAACCGTTACTCCAAAACCGCTATACCAAACAGGGTCTAGATACCATTTAGTCAAACTTCTCGAAAGTATAGATATTGCATTAACTAAGTTGGTAAAGTATATGAGATGGAAATCCCTTTTTACTAATAGAATTCATGAAGAAGAAGAATGTCATTGTGAATGGTGTGATGGTAATGGGTGGGGTTCCTAGGTCAGGCTGCTACATCCCATGTGGACTGTCTTTGGGATGAAAATCTATAGCTTTCGAGGACATCTTTCTTTGGACTTTAATTCAGTTCTATCCATTGCATTAAGCATCTCTCACCCACTCATGTGTCGTGTCTCTTTGGTCTGAAATTAATCATACATCATCATGAAGAAAGGAAAGCGCACATAACTTTCTTTTATACCCTCCCTTTTTTCATTTAACTCACATGCATTTCAGATCTCTGTGCAGGCTGCTTTAGTCTCTTTGGCCTTTTTCCACTTCACCATCAAGCTCCTAAATATGGGCATTGGATGATGTAACAATTTGAAATGTGTCATTTCACTTGATACTGTCTGCTTTAAATTACAGAACAAATTTGGTTTAACTGCAATATTTGCATAAATTAAACCAGTTTGGGTATATCTTTTGCAATATATCACATAATCAGGAATTTATGCAAAATAATTATAAAGACAAATAAAACAATTAATTTTGATATCTTAAGAACAAAAATCTATTTAAGAAACAAAATCTTTGAGACTTCGGTTTCTAACTAATTTTTGGAAAATTAACATCTTTTCAAAAAAACTGTATTTTAACTCCTTTTCACACCTTAGCATATAAATATTTTCAAAAGTTAAGTCAAATGAGCACTAAAACTCAACTTATAAATTACAGATTACAGCCATTCTTAACTACTAGATCTTATTCACTTCAAGCTTTTCAAAGGAGCAATCCAGCAATTTTAATATGATGTCTTTAAACTATTTTAATTCTTGAATTATATGATGAACAAAGATAAATTTTATAACTATTTTCTTTTACTATGTAACTCATCATTAATGAGTTAATTGGAAATTGAATTCATTCCTAGTACATCAAAAATTTTTTTTTGATTGACCCCAGCTCATCAAGTAATAAAAGGATTGATTAAGTTTTCACTTAATTGGTAGGGTTCTTGGTCCCCTCTTTTGGTTACAATGTATGTGGTGAAAATTGCACAATTTTCAACCCAATACTCCCATGTTCCCTTTCACTGACCCTCCTCTTCTTTACACAATATTCCTTAGTTTTCTATAGGGGAATTCCACTAGATTTCACATTCCCCTCTCCTTCCCTACTTTTAAAAATTCCATGGACACATGAAGTACCTCTAAAATTACTTCTGTTCCCTATCGGATGCAGGGTATCTTCTACTTTATGTAGCTTATATATACATATATATTCTTGGAATTTTTATACTCTTGAGAAATATATATAAAAAACAACCGACTATTGCTAGATAGGAGGAAAAGGATTATTGAAATGGGGTTTGTCAAGGGAAAATGTGTCTTGACACTGTTCGGATTTCTCTTTTGTACTAATATATATATATACAAAATGGCTCCTCTGTCCCTCCCATATGCTTATGCCTTGGAATGTATATTTTATAGTTGCAAGTCTTTGATTGGGTGGGAAATGGATTTGGGAATGCTGCATCAATCATGAAGAGATGGGATTCTTATACCTCGTTCTGGGGTTTGGTGGTTGGACCACTTTGAAGACTGATAATGCTCTGTGCACACCCACATGGACACCCTTTTTTCTCAAAAAAAAAAAAAGAAAAAAAAAAGAAAAAAAAAAGACCCTAAATATTCTTCTCATTCCTCTGTCTTTGACTAATTAGTAAGTGGCAAAAATGTCATTTTTTGCTTGAATTAACATATTTTTTTGCTCAGATCAGAGTCAAAATATAGAGAAAACACTCATTTTCTTTAGATATTAGTAAGAGAAAAGGAAAAAAAAAAAAAAGAAAAGAAAAGAAAAGAAAAAAAAGAATCGACTCATACATCTACAAGTAGAAAGTTGTTGAGGTTGTCAATTAGTAAGAAGGTAAAACTCACATTGACCCTTGTTATCATTAGAATCTAATATCAATATTTCCAGCTCTAATTATCAGTCAAACCACTCCTCTGATATGAATTCTTAGTCCTTTATTTCTTGGGAGTTAGATCGAAATACCATTCGAAAAAGGGCTCAGGGGTTTATAACTATTTACGTCCATACTCTCTCTGAAAAATCAATAAGGTAATTTTTAGAACAATTAATTCTTTATAATTAAAGTTAAATTGGATCCAAGCATGAGGTCCTGAAATCGATTCTCCTAGAACAAGAGTCAAATTGTCACTGTTTTCTAAAAAGTTGATGAAGAATTTCTCTCCTAAGATCCATGACACCGTCTTTTTTCTTTAGATTAAAAGTCGTTTCAGAGCTAAAGAAAAGGGCAAAAAAAAAGAAAGAAAGAAAGGAGGCACATGGCTTGACTTGACGTTTACACTGCATGTTTTGCCATATCTTGTCTCTTAATCGAAGTCTGATCATCATAAAAGAAAAAGAATTTTCTCCCTCCTTACCACCAACTAAATTCTTTTATAAACTCTATTTTTGTTTCAAATTAATTGTGTTTCAACATTTTCAAGCTGTATTACTTTGTAATTTTTTTCTGAACTCATATTTATTTTTTATTTTATTACTTATTTCACAATATTAATGTTAGAATTGGTAAAATATAAGCATATATCGACAATAATCATCATTCTTAATTTTTGTACACGATAAAGAAAAGACACATGGTGCTTGTTTAAGCAGAAAATTTTTTTTTTTTGGTTACTTATGAGTATTTAAATTGAAAACATAAGTTAAGAGTGCATTAATTGTATTTTTTTTATTAATTTATATAAAAAAATTTTCAAGGATGTCTTAATTAAGCTTTAAATAAAATTAAAGTTTTTATTTTTTCATAACACTTATTTTTTTTTAAGTTAATTTACTTAAGAAGAGTATTTGAATAATTTTATAGATAATCTTAATATTTTAAATACCAAAATGTCTTAATTTTTAATTTTTTTATTTAAGAAATTAAGAAAAAAATACTCATAATTAACATAGAAAACTTACTACTAAAGGACATTGAATAAGTAAGGTAATATTAGCAATATGTTTAGACACGTTAGTAATATATAAATTCATTGATGTGCATGAGTTAAAATGCTAAATAGTTAAACTGTAAATACATGTAATCAATGTTACTATTACAATTAATAAGGTAGAATCACATTGCTAAAACTTAATTTACGAACATGAGTTGCTAAACTATTTTAATTTCAGTCATTAAAAGAACTTTTCAATGACCCCATCTAACTTTTAGCTTTTATTATATTTGCAACATTTTTCATGTGGGCAATATTTAACTTTCAATAATGTGATGGGTGTTGCTGATCAACAAACTTGAAAAATTTATAGCCAACAAGAGGCTACACGTTGATATGATTTTAAAATTTTTAACTTTTCAATGCTTCCAATCTTTTTAAACTAGTAATGTAGAGTGCATAGCTAAAAATGCTAAAAACATATAGCATTATAAGTTATATCAGTAAAAGTTATTCAACCAATATATTTTATACTACCAATATTTAAAATTTTGATATTGTTAATATTTTAAATCTAGCAATGCACACTACTAGAAAATTGAGTATATTTGACAGAAAATACTGTCAATTATATAATAATTTCTATCGATTATAACTTAATTGATAAATATAATCAACAACCAAAGCTGTCATAGTAATAGTGGTTGAAAATAATTATAGATCGAAAATAACTATAATCGACAGAAAATTATTCTATCGAATATAAATATATATTCAATAGCCTATGACTGTCAAATATGATATAATCAACAATCATAGGCTGTCAAATATGATATAATTGACAGCACTATGTTGTCGATTATACTTGGCAAAAAATTAAAAAAAAAATTATCAACAGCTAATCACTGTCGATTACATAATTTTAATTGACATCTGTTTGACTGATGATAATGATTTTTAAATTATTACCCAGCATATTCGACAGCCATTGGCTGTTGATTATACCATTTTAATTGACAAATTATTGGTTGTCGAATAATTTTTTTTTTTTTTTGCGAATTATATGCAACAGAAAATGGCTGTCGAATATGTTGGGCAAAAAATAAAAAAAATACAAAATTCAACAAATTTTAGAATTATATTTATAATTTTTTTTTGTTAATTAAATTATATAAAAAACCAATAAAACGAAATTCAACACAATAATCAAGGCCCCCAATAGTATATTTATGAAATGATTTTAAGAATAATATAAGAAATAATAGATAAACATAAATAAAATTAAAGTAAGGATTCTAACCTTAATTATTTTGGGATCTATTCTTGCCAAAAATAAGGAAAGAATGTATATTAAATAATAAGAATTCAAAAATAAAAGAAAATAAAATAAAAAGTATAAATCCAAAAATTTACCTCATAATCAAGTCATTAAAATATGGAAAAAAAAGAACTATTAATATATTAAATAATAAGAATTCAAAAAGAAAAGAAAATAAAAAGTATAAATTTATAATTTTACCTCATAATCAAGGTATTAGAATCTGAAAAAAAGAAAGAAAGAAAGAAAGAAGAACTATTAGTTTATCAAATAATAACAATTCGACAAAAAAGAGAAAAAAGATGATGGATTGTCAACAAAAAAGATAATGAAATAGGTATCAATGAATAATAACGTAAAACTAGAGATATTTACAAAAAATACAAATAGAAGAATATAAAAGATGAAAGAAAAAGGAAAATTAAAAGGAGAAGAAGTTGAAAGAAGAAATGGGATGCTACTTGTGGGAAAGAAGGAGAAGGGAAGAGGCAACAAAGATGAAAAGGAGAAGACAATGGGATGTTCCAATTTCAGAGTGGGATTATATAATAAAAACATATTCGATAGAAATCCTGTCAATTATATTGAAATAAAGCTTTCAATTATATTTCAAATTAAATTAGTTGAGAGATTTAATTTTTTGGGGTTGGCAGGGCAGGTTTGGATTATAATTGATAGCCAAACTTTCTGTCGATTATACGTATAATCGACAGAAAGTGGTTGTTGATTATAATCCGTAGTTTTTTTTTCAAATCTTTATTTTTTATTTTTTATTTTTAATTCTTATATTTAAACTGATATGTTGTTTCTTTAAACTGGTGGTTAGTTTGATTTATCTAATTCTCTCTTTTATTTTTTTGAGTTTCTTTTTATTGATTCTCTTGTAAAATTTTTGGTTTTAAAGCTAGTAAGAATCAATTTTTTTTATTTGTAATTGATTATAGAAATTCTAGCTTTGATAAAGATAAAGATGTGTTATTTCTTTGCAAAATATTGTGCTGTAATTTTTTTTCTTTTTACTATAGGATTGTTAGATTTTTTTTATTAATATTATATATTTTGTTAATATAAACTCTAATACTTCATAACTAAAACTAATTTAAGTTATTAAATATATACTATCTTCTCATCCAATACAATATATATATACATATGCCCTACATATATATAAACATATATAATATAAGTTTAAAAGATTAATGTCTCTAAGTAGGAGGTAATAAGTGATCAGATCTAGACCCTCCAAAAGAAGGATCACTAGTCTGAGGTGATGCAAAACCTACAGAATATTGCTGACTAAGTAAGCACATATGCTCTTGGAATCTCCTCTCAAAGTTGGGCTCCAACTTCGATACTCTCTGTGATACCTCTGTCTGTATATGTGTTGCCACCTCTATCTAAACTCGCTCTAGCATTTATTCTCGAACTTGAGTAAGCTCAGACTATAATTGCTGGACTTATGTCGTAAGAATCTTGGTGGTAGATGACGATGCCTCATTCATGTCATACCAATGCCAAGGGCTGCCATGATTTGTTGGATCCTATAATGTAGACATCCCTCTCATTTGACCCTGTTTAGGGGATCCAACCACCTCCCTCCAAATAAGTGGATCCCATTCTGGCCACAAATCCTTGTTTGGCCCATGCTTTTCCACATATTTTTTGTGAGCATCATTCTATTTCAAGAATAAAATTTTCATTAGTTAGCAATTTTAAATGATAATGGGAAATTAAACGAAAAATAACAATGATTGAGTACAATGGAGAGAAACTTGTATCACTTTTCTCTAGCTTTTGATCAAAATTGGGATTGAGCTAATATTGCATGCTTGTCTAGGTCAAGAACTTAATATCATAATAGAATCAGATACTTACATATATTGCTTAGCTTGTGGACATATCTAAGTGGGTGAGGCATCTTCTGGAGCATCAGGTCGACAAGTCGTGTGAGTCAATAGGTACGACTCTAAAGGTGTCGACCTAACTCTCCCTCATTTTGCTGCCTATTAAAACATCAATAAAATTCAATATTAAAAAATGTTTGGATGAAGATTGATAGAGAAAAGGTAAGGAATGTTAATAAAATATTAAAAAAAAACAAGTATAATAGTCTACTTTATTTATTAGAAAAAGAAAAGAACAAATAAGATGTTGATTTCTTAAACTAAAATGGAAAAAGCAGGATTGCAGTGTGCAGATAAAATAAAAGGAAAGAGAGATTATTTATTTATTTATATATATAAATATATATTCTACTAACCAATTGATCGTTGTGGATCCCAATAGAAATGCAGCTAGTTGTATGGGTCACACGATCACCCTTTGTAATTGATCAATGCCTTTTGAGCCCGATGAAGCTCATCTTGGAAATGGTTTGAACAATGTAATCTCCAAATCTTATACACACGAGCACCATCTTCTTCCTAATAATATGTCCTTTGCAATTATTAAAATTAGTTAAATTTTAACAATTCATTTATTTATTTTTTTTAAATGGCAGAGTTTCACTTAAAATATCAATTTTCCACTATTAACAAAATGTAAAAAATCATATAAAATATATTCAACACTTCCATATCATAATCTCATCAAAAGATAGCATCTAAATAAATTCTCAAAAATACTTAATAGCCAATTTACTCAAAATGAAATTTGATCATGGAAGCAGAACATAATCCAACAACAAAAATGACCATTCCATGTTCACTATCACTGATTTGGGAAGGAAAAATAAAAAATAACATAATGCTTCTATGAATTAATGTAAAAAATGCTTCTATGAATTGATGTCACTTCACATAAAACTTAATCAAAGCTTCAATAACTTGTCTAAAAACAAGATTTACTAAAACTCTATAAAACTTATGAATAATCACTACATACTAAATATATATTCATTTTATTCTATAATTTTCATACTTGAAATTTCTCCCAAGCAACCCTCTTCATTTCCTTAGGCTAATTAGACCAAAAAAGCACTGGCTCATCATATAAGTCTTTCCATATTATTGTTGCAATCCTCCTAAACTTCTCATGGTTGAATGTGCCTTAATGATTTAGGTTAAGCAACTTTTTTTTACTCGGGTCTATTAGAGCATCATCTCCCTTATCCATGCCATGCCTTGTCTTTAGGATAGCATGTGATAACTCCTCCTCCAGCTGAGCATCTAACTCAGGATTAAGCATAGCAAACTCAACATCCAACTCAGCTTCCAAATTACGCTCTTCAATGTCCTCCTTCATTGTTGCATCATGACCAGGGTACTGGTCATCGTCCAATGGTGGTTGAGTAACAGTGGGTTGCTGCTACTACTACTGTGCGAAAGGATGTCTTAAGTTGGGCAGCTGCTGTTATGTAGGAACAGCCCTATAAGGCCCCCAAATAAGCTGATAAAGTTGCTTTTGTGGTTCTCCCTATGGATCAATCTACTGTCTAGAGGATGATGCACCTCGAGTACCTTGTCCCACATCTGTATATAAAAAATAATGGAAGCACATCAACTTTCTTTTCATAAAGATAAACAAAAACTTTAAAGAATAAAAACACAACAAATAAAAATATCTAGTTGATAACTTTTAGATATTTTTTATGATATAGCAGCAACCAAACTCATTAAATAAGTTCAATAGTTTAATAGAAGATGAAAAGAAAAGGAAAAAAGAAAGAAAGAAAGAAAACTATACATTGGATTCTTGTTTTCAACAAACTCACTAGTTTTTTTGTTTTCGTTAATAATTTTTACATAGCTCTTTATTGATATTTTCCAAGCATAGGGACTCCAAGACAAGTTTTATAGATTTAGAAACATAATTAATTAACTATTGTCATTATTGATGTGTTTGTTGGTAATATAAGTACTTGTAATAAAAGTACTCCAATCACTTATAACTCATTTTTTTATTAATTAAGAAAATTAGCTTCTTAATTACACCCAATTGATATAAAGGGTGCATGTTTAAAATTATCTCAGTGGAGATTCTTTTGATTGTATAAAAGTTAACTGAAAATATCTTAAACACTCAAACTCAAAATCCAAAAAAAAAAAAAAATTGTAGTCACTATAACAAATATGTCATTGATTATGAATCAATTATTTTGTAGCATATCATTAATAATAGAATTTGGTGTTCCATCAATATGACTAATTATTTTGGCCTAAATAGTGTTTTCTTTTATTTCTTATATATAGTATGTGATTATTTAATGTGAGAAAATATTTTAATTTTTACCTTTTTTTCTTGCTTTTGTAGTTTTACTTTGGATGATTCTTAGGATCTCTAATTAAAAAATAGCTACACCTTTTTGTTAGAATTAGCCTCTCATTTAGTAAGTTGATATGCATTAAATATAATTCCAAACCAAAATTATTTATAAAATATAAATATCAATATATAACTATATATATAAATAACTATAAATATATAAAATATAAATTTATAACTAAATAGATATAAATATAAATATAACAATATATAAAATATAACTTCACTATAACTATCAATATAAATAATTATAAATTTATATTGATATAAATATAAATATAAATATAAAATAGTCTTTAATTTATTAACTTATAATAAAGAAAATATAAGCAGTCTTTCATCCTTTGTTCAATTAATTAAAAAAATCAAATAAAATACATTTAGTCATTATCACTCTTGGTTAAGTAATTTGGAACTTCTTCTTTTAATTTTTTCGTTCCATCATACTCTTCCTTTTCATTATCATCCTTATCCACACTACCACATATGGCAATTGCACGACCTCACTAATTATCACTTGTTCTTCCCCCTGAGATGTTAGCAAAACATGATCATTTAAAATAGTCGAGGGTTGCACCAATCGTGGCATAGGAAGATCATTGTCTTGATAATAATCATTTCCACCATCACTCAATAATGAAGTGTCAATTATTACTCTTGCCCTAATTACATGCAACAAACCACCTTTTTCTAAAAGGATTTTAAGATGAATAACGAGTATAAAACACTTGTTGAGCCTGATTAATCAATATGAAAGGTTCATCTATTTGTAATTTAAATCGAGGATTCATGTCAACTATACTAGATGTCAGATGAACCAACCATGATGCCTTTGTTAATATCATACCACTCACAATTATACAAAATCACTCATTGATGAACATATGAGTCAAAATATTGAAGCTCAATAACTTCCTTCAAACTCCTAAAATAATATGACTCATTACCATTGAAAGTGGTTTCCTTCACACAAATATCGCTATTCATGGTTTTTTTATTTTGTCCATATGCGGTAGTATGAAACTAGAATCCACTAACCCAATAACCATTATATCTTAACATTAGTGACAGGTCTAGTTATTAAAGGCAAAAGGCGAGGAACAACCTCATATCTTCCGCTACGCACCTACATTTGTTATAAAAATATTTATTATTTAACCCTAAATAATATAAACAATGAGATTTTAATAATAGAAATTATTAAAATGAATTACTTACCATTGTCTTAAACCAAGGAATAAATTCAAGTTGTCGTTTGATTTGAATTTGATTTGGTGATAGACCGAAACATACTTGATAATCAAAAAGCCTATATCTAGAAGTTGGAGTAAACAATCTATACATACTAATAACCTAAAAAAAAATGAAAGTTAGAACTAGAACATACACTATCCATGGATCAACTTCTTCACACTTAAGCAAAACATAAAGTTCTGTTGCCTTTAATTCTTTCGGTAACAATGCATGCCTATGCATTTCTCCACCTAGTGGTTGACCTCAATTTTTGAAGATAGACAAACAATTATCCATATCATCATTCTCGTCGACAATGTTTCTTTGTTGACGATACAATCTTGTCTTTATGTCAAATCCAAAATAATGCGAGCAAAAGAAAGTAATTTCTAAAAGAATATTAGACTTGCAAATCGAAGCTTTAACATGATTTCTATTCAACATTTTTTTTAAGACCATGCATTTTTCTATTAAACAAATAAGAAAATTAATTAATAAGATTAAATTATTAAACATGCTCATGAGTGTTATTGTGGCGCCAATGCATTAGAAGAAATATACCTTTCAAAAGAATACGTCAAATTAAATTGGACATGTCCTCCAACTTTTTCCTCATATGGTAGATGGATTGTCAAATGCCCCATCGAGTCAAAGAATGTTGGTGGGTAGGAATACTTTCTCTAACTTGCAAACAGTCTCAACAATTTTTTCCTCCCATATCTCCATGTTATTGACTTGAATAATTAGAGTAGTTAAAGCTCTAAAAAAGTTACTAACCTCAGTTAAGAGATCCCAAACTTCGTCTATCAGGAAATCACATAAAGCAATCGGCAAAAAGAGCTGCATGAATACATGACAATCATGGCTTTTCATCATAAACAATCAAAGTTCTTTCATGTTAACATATCGTGCTATGTTGGATGCATATCCATCTGGGAATCTCAATTCCTTCGGCCAATGACAAACAAGAGCTTGTTGCTCTCGAGTAAGAAAATATGTAGCATTGGGTTTTATAACCATTCCATCATGTTGAGGTATCAATTCTAATTCAAATTTATTGCAATACAGTTGTAAATCCAATCTAGCATTTGTGTTATCCTTCGTACAACCCTTGTCATCAATGACAGTATTTTTAATGTTGTCTAAAAAATTCTTCTCACAATGCATGACATCGAGGTTATAACGAATCAATAAATCCTTCCAATATGACAGTTCCTAGAATATCCTATGTTTCATCAAATTATGAAAAACACCAAATCCCGTATTTGAATGTTTACGAAGTGGTTGGCCAAGGACTATGTAAGGGAGCTGATTAACCCTTTCCTCCATCAAACTACCATCTAGTTTTGGGGAGGGGGGGAGGGCTTTTTTCAACTTTATTTACATAAAAATTTTTCTTGTCTCTACAAAATGGATGTTTAGGAGATAGAAATTGATGAGGACAATCAAAAAATGATGTTTTTCTCCCATCTTGAAGTTGAAAAGCCTTAGTATTCTTCATGCAATAAGGGCATAACAACTTCCTGTGTGTGCTCCATCCACAGATAACATGGCATAACCCAGGAAATCACTTATAGTTCATCACAATGTAGCTTTTATGATAAAATTCTATTGCCTAAAACTATCATAATTTTAATCCCATTTGTCTATAATTTCTTAAGTTCATCAATTAATGACTTAAGCATGACATCAATGTTTTTTCTTGGACTTTTACGTCCAGCAATTATCAAGGCAAAAAATATATGCTCAGACTTCATGCACAATCTAGGAGAAAATTTGTACATTGTAAGAAAGACAAGCCAACAAAAATAAAGTGTTGCAGAGCAACCAAATGGATTGAAACTATATGTGCAAAGGCCAAGTCTAAACATTTCTAGGTTCCTCGACAAATGTTGGGTAGGTATCATCAAAGTGTTTCCATGCCTCACTACTTGTAGGATGAATAACTTCATTCGCATCCTCACAACATGTCAAATGCCATGTCATGTGCTTTGCCATTTTTCCCAGACATGTATAGTCGTTGCAATCTTGGGGTAATTAGACGGTACCACAAAGATTTCTTTGGAACATCTTTCTACCTCATAGTAGTCATATTCGTCGGCTCATAATGGGATTCTTCACACACTGCACAAGCGGTTGAATTCTTACTTTGCTCATCATAGTATAAGAAGCAATCATTGACACAAATATCAATTTTCTTGTATCCAAATCCAAGCACATTTATCATTTTTTGGCACTATAGAAATCCTTTGGCACTTTTTCTTGGTCCTCTGGACTCAAAAACTTTCAACTCAATGATACTGTTATTTTTCAATTAGCAGCACTCATTTTATGAAGAGTTTTCATGTTTAGCATTTCTGCCATCCATGTACTGTGATATCCTGTCCCTCGACACTTATATGAACTTCTACAACATGCAAAAGATCATAAAATTCTCTTACGTTACTATTTGGCTCCTCAGCCATTGGTCCTCCATTGTATTCAGGATGTGGACCCATTGCATCAAATACCATTTCACGATACATTACGTATGCCTCATTTTTTACAAACTTCATATTAGAAGATTCTTCTCCAGA
The DNA here is from genome assembly GCA_020521535.1 of Rubroshorea leprosula. Lineage (NCBI taxonomy): Eukaryota > Viridiplantae > Streptophyta > Magnoliopsida > Malvales > Dipterocarpaceae > Rubroshorea > Rubroshorea leprosula. Next base: position 1,334,028 of record BPVZ01000054.1, on the reverse strand, counting down.
GTTTCTTACTATATTGTTGGATGTCTCTCCATGAATATACCATGTATAATAGTTATTCATAAACCTATGTTTACACAAATGCATGAAGACAACGTCAGGATTCCCCCATTTTCTACACTTACATTTTGAATAAAGACACTTAATCTTTGATTTTACTTTGGGTTTAGAGAATGCAAATCTCACAAAAAATTGCACCCTCTCTCTAAATTCATTGGTAACAAAACCACCATCATTTACACGATGATCTATCCAACTACGGTCCTTCATCATTTAATTACCTAATTTGAATTTCAATTTAACAAAGTATATTAACATATCAACTAATAACCATACATGTCAATAATCAGATATGTTAATCTTAATCTTAATAATTTTAAATTAAATTTCTTTATGTATATAAATTCAATATATACAAATACTAATATAATTCAAAAATCATACGTATATTAATCTTAATGTAAATAATTTCAAATAAGTAGTTTTATAAATATATGTATATATATAATGTAAATAGTACCCTAGTTTAATTATCATACTGATCTTAATCTCAATAATTTGAAAGAAATAATTTGATATATAGAAATTCAATCTAAATATCATTTTAATTCAATAATAATGCACATTCCAATCTCAATATCAATCTCAAACTCAATAATTTGAAATAAATAACAAATTTGCGACAATAGAACTTCAATATAAATATCATTCTACTTCAATAACTATAAATATTTATCCTTAATCTCAATATCAATCTCAACCTTAATCTCAAATTCAATTATCCGAAATCCCTAACTTTATGTATACAAATTTATTAAAAACAATTCTTCAACTAGCATACATATCTCAATCTAAAAAACATGAAAGAAATAACTGCAATCCATTGGCAATTCATGCAATAGTAGCAATAATCTACACTAATCCACAAGTGAGACAGTATAATTTTGTATAAAAAAACTACAAAAGCCCCAATTACCTTTGGCAGTGGGGATGGTGATATTGTGGAGGCAGTGAAAGTGGCAAAGGCTAGATTTGGACCTATAAAAAAAAAAAAGGAAAATTGGGGTCTTGTAAACCCAAATCCAAGGAAAACACAAGGAAAACTGAAAAAAAAAAAAAAAAAAACACACTAACCATCGATGGTGCTACAATTTATAAGGAAGCAACAACTGGTAACTCCTCTAGGTGGCGTGGTGGCTTGGAGGTGATGGAGGTTGGACCAAAATGCATGGATCTACAAGAAAAAAAATGCAAATGTCAACTATAAATCCAAGGAAAAAAAAAAACTAAATCGGACGAGAGAATGGCCAAATAACTGTCATTAGCGTGGGGATTTCACCTACAAGGGGCGCGAAGACTAGTCCCTCAACTAACCAAGAACAGCGACAACAAACCTTGGCAAAGAAGAGCCCAGATCCTCCGCAAAGGGAGAAGAAGAAATGGGCAAGAAAGGGGAGTTGGGGGGTTAATGAAAGAGTATATTCGACAGCCTTGGCTGTCGAATATACAGGAGAAACAGCATGGTTTCCATCCATAATTGACAACATTATGGAAAATACAAATGTTGTCGATTAAACATAATCGATAGTCTAGTTTCTGTCGATTATATCCACTTAATCGACAAAAATGTTGTCAATTATGAAAATTATCGAATAAGCACCTGAATACTACACATAATCGACAAGTTAATATATTCGACAATCTTTTTGTTGATTAAATGGATATAATCGACAAAAACTAGGCTGTCGATTATAAATTTGTCGTTTATACTGCGTTTTCTAGTAGTAGTAGGCCATGTCAATGAATAGGTTAAAATATTTGAAATAATTTTGATAGGCATTATTCAAAATACAACATTGCATGCCACATTAGTAAATGTAGTGTTTGCCAAAATATATTTGAAATTTTAGAAATCCTTTAAATTCAACTTACTTATCGGCATGATTTGTATTGTTGTTTGCAGTATATACAATGCAAATATAGCTAGCCATTTAGTTTTTTCTTCTTTTCTTCTTCCTTCCCCTTCTTCCCTTTGACTACACTCGTTTGGCCATTGCTATTTATGTCTTAGGATCAATTTTTTTCCTTATTTTTTGAGATTAGCATATAAATTGACACTTTACTAAAATTATTCTAACTCTTTTTATTTTTTGTCCCATTTTCCCTTTCTTTTTTTTTTTTAATTGTAATCTTTTCTACTCTACTAATCTCAAATTTTGTTTGTTTTATTTTGTTTTGTAGGATTCATGCTAATTTTGAGAAGTAATATCCCTTTTACTTCCCTTAAGTTAATTATATTTTGTTAAATATTTCATAAATTTTGATATTTATAAACTTACTTCTTTCATTTTTAATTTTTGTAAGTAAAAATTTTTGTCTAATAAGATATGATTGACTAAAGTAGTAATTTCATTTAAAAACAGATTTTTGGTGTAATTTTTGTGATTTTTTTTTCCATTTTCCCCTTACAATTAATTAGTAATTACAAATTTTGAAATATTTTGTAGGTAAACAAACTTGAGATGAATTATTTATTGTGGTGTGATTGACAATTATTTTAAGAAGAAAAAATATGTTTATGGTTGTTGCAATTTTCCACATATAACAAATTTTTTTACATATTATTATATTTAGTGATTTTTTTTGTAGTTTGTGAGGTATATATATGATTAGTTGGCTATTGTTATATATTGTTGTTGATTCTATAATTAAAATTTGTATTCTTCAAATTATGTTGCTGGAATTGTTGAATTATTCAATTTTGTGTGTAACTTATAGGATAAAATGATATTTTTTTACTATAAGTGTAAGAATATTTGGCTTTCATTTATTTTTTTAAAAAATAGGAAAACAATATTGTAACCCACATTCATGAATGGTGGAGGGCATTTGGTTTTTTGACAAACAAAAAAATGTAGCAATATGGCGTATGTGGGTGAAAGTTGATTTGCCCATGTTAAACTTTCACCAACATGGTATGCGTTGCTATACATATTTCGATTTCTATCACACATGTCTTTACATTGCCTCGTATACCATGTCAATGAAGTTTAATATTACTAATGTAATTTGTCTTGTTGTATAGGCTATAAGAGTCTGGTCATTGGTTCAATGACTCCTTAATATTGTTTTGCATGTCAGTAATTTAATTGAAATTCACCAATGTATTTTCATCCACCTTGTTTATTGTAATATTGAGAGATGCATCACCAAGAAGAGCTTCACTGACGTATTTTCACCATCCTGTTGATTGTAATATTGAGGGATATATCACCAAGGAGAGCTTCACCTATGTAATATACAGTGCTACTCTATTTTCAATAATGCATTGCATGCTTTCAATTTTCAAGAATGTGCTTGCCTTCCAGTAGTGATGACTTTGACAAATAAACTCTTATCACATGTTTGTGTTAAGGGGAATAGAAAGGAGGGAGGAGAAGGGAGGTTGAGGAGGGGAATCGTACCATTACATTCCCCTCCCTTCCTTTCCCCTCATTTGGAGAAGTAAATAAATTTTAAAAAATAAAATAAAAGAAAATTTTCCCTTTTTCTCTAATTTTTTTATAAACAAATAGAGAAATTTGTTCCTCTCCTACCAATTTCTCTCAACCCTAACATACTATTAATATGATATGGGAGTGAATAACTTTTGAATGAATTGTGTGATGATATGACTTAAGTTAAATCCATTTAATTATCTTCATGGATAAGGTTTATTTTCCACCAAACAAAATATCAATCCCATGAATGCATCAATTATCCCCTACCTGTATGGAGGATATATAGAAACTTTGTTTCTGCTCAATTAATTGTAGTCCTTCCAAAAATATTAAAAAAAAAAAATTGCAGCCCTTGCTTTTATTTGTAGCTCATCAATAATTTCCTTGAAATTTTTTACCCCATCAACTGCTAAAGATGTTATTGACATTTAAACCCAAACTAACATTTTGTACTTCCAATTTAAACTGAAAAACACCAATCTGGTATGAAGTGTTTACTACCATCGCTTTCATAATTGTGAGGTTATTTTCTCACATCTACTATTTGTTTACCCCCATGTCCTTATATCACAGAACACAAGATGAATAATTTCTGAGTATGATCTATAGCTTGTGAAAGAGGGGAGGAAGTACTGCGTGCTAATGAGTAATGATACTTGCATACTTGGAAGGAGTGAAGTGAGTGCATAATATAATTAGCTTAGTAAGATAAGATTCATTCTCAAATCTCTATAGACAAATAATGTCTTAAACTCATGCATGTGCCACAAGAGAGGACAAAGTGAAAGCGATGGTAGTAAAATCACATATGCTTAAACGGTCTTTTAGGTCTGCTACCCTGCAGCCCCTTTCTGCTACCCTGCAGCCCCTTTCCAATTTTATAAAATTCTTTTGCTTCCACTTTGCTTGGGAAGTGTAGCACAGCTCCACCTCCATCTGCTGCTGCCAAAAGCACCTATCGATGCTCCCCCAACTTTTCACCTGCTTCGCCTCTCGAACCAAGCGGCACAACATGGTGGTGACAGTACTAATTTGTTAACTTAATCAAATCTTTAGCTTTTATTAACCCTGTTTATTCATTCCATGAAATTTTTATACTACTTAAAAATATTAATGATGACGCAATCTCTGAGTTTTGGGATTTGATTAATTTAATTTATTATTTTTAATTTAGTTAAAAATAGGTGAAAAACCAATCTGAGTAGTTGATGTGGGGGAACATAATTTTGGGGATAAGTAATGTGAAGTCAGATGGTTAAAGATATGGGGTTGGTCCGTAGGGGTTAATTTATAGGCCTCGTCACCCTATGGATTTAGGGAATTAATAAGTTAATTTATTGTTTTTTTTATTAACTTAAAGTATTTAGTGGTTAAATTAGATTTTAATTAATTCAAAATTAAATCATATCAAATCTATTAAAATTTTTTTTAATATTTATTTTTTCATTTACAAAACTTAAATTTAAGATCTTATTTAAGTGAATTAATTTTTTTTTACTTAAACCAATAGATAATTAGTATATATATATTTATTATTATTAATAACTTAATATACAAATTTTAAGATGCAAATTTATTGATAAATAAATATTATTTTATAAATTAATTTAAGATTTAAGTTTTAAAGACAACATCTAAGAAAATTATTTTTTTAAATACATTATGTGAAAATGAAAGATGTACTCTTAAAACTTTTAAGTTAGAGATTAATTTTAAGATTCGTAAAAGTTTGTGTAAAAAGACCACGAGGAAAATTTTTAAAAAAAAAACTATATTGTAGCACATTGTATTTCCATGTTGCCTTGTTTTCATTGCCAGCCTATATCCACCATTACATCACCTATCAACTCTCTTGCATTCATTGATCTTGATTCTGTTGTAATTTGTATTCCATATATTATTAGTGTTGACCGATTAATGGATGATATTAAATGGTGTTTTATATGTGCCGCGGTTATGTGGTTCAACTCGAAATTTACAAGTAGTTAAAAAAAAAAAATAACTTCCTTTCTTATTTCCTTTGTTATTTTTTAAAAATAATTGTTATTTTTTATTTTAAATTTATTTTATATTAATTTTTATTATTTTATTTATTAAGGTAGGTTAATATTTTTTTTTATTTTAATAGCATTTTTATCAATTTATTTTCAGTAAATATTCCATCACAAAAAATTTTACTTTATTTTTTAATTTTGTTTAAGAGTTAATATAAATAAATATATAAATAGTTTCAAAATTTTAAATTTAAAAAAAATAAAAAACAACAATTATTATGGAATATAGGGAATATGTACTACCAGATAATGGTGATACATTTTCGTTTGAAGATGAAAGAATTCATCTGCTAGATCCAAGAAGCATTAACGAAATATGAAAATCTGTGTGGGGGTTCCATTGTTCATCTTTCAATTACAGTAACCTTTTTTTTTTTTTTTTGAGCACGAGGAATTTGGGAGAAGAGGGGAAGTTTACAAATAATTGGAGGAAGTAAAACTTCTAATTATTTGAATCCAAATTTTTGAATTTAGTGGTGAACTATTTGGTTTATTAGGTTGGTTCAATTACAGTAATCATTTTTAGACAATCGGAGTAATTTTGGGTCAATTTGTGCCAATCTTGAGCTAATCTTTTTCAAGATAATTTTAAAGTGCACCAAACCCCAAAAGTTAAATTTATTAATAATTAAGTATTATTTTGTAAGTTAAGTTTATGATTTAAATTTTAAAATCAACATATGAGAAAATTAATTTTGTTAAATACAATATATTTATGTAAGGGTACAAATTTAAAAACACTCCATGTTGACCTAGAGAATTCAAGTGTGGTAAATTCATAAACCTTTTAAATTCAATCTAAGTTTGTAGCTCACCTGTAAAAGAAGAAAATAATAAGCCTAGCCATTTCTCTCTCCCCTCCTTTTATCTTCTTCATTCTCTTTTACTTTTTCTTTGTTGTTAATCGCTGTCTATTTCTCTCAGCGGTTAGGGCATATAAATAAAAGTGAGATTTTCTTCTTTTTTTTCATTGGGTTTTACTTTTACCCATGCTGAGGATGGTGCGAATGTAAGGCAAATTAGATTCGAAAGGGTTGGAACACTTATTTCGACTATTGATGATATGGTTGAGTGTGGAGTCCTTGACTAAACTTTTTATTCCAGAAGCTAGAGTATTAAATAAGACTTTTATGATGCTTTGGATCTACAATTGGGTAGTTCTCTTTAGTCTGTTTCCTCCTCTATAGCAATAGTTTTGCTATGAAATTTCTAGTGATTTATAGTTTTTTATACTTAATTATTCATAAATGTTAAGGATGAAATCATCTTTACTAGTGGTATAAGTTTAGCATTGCCATGTGACTCAATTTATTGGAATTTTTAAGTATCTTTCTCGAATATTAGTGAATCTCTCGATTTTTTTTTTTTTTTAAGTTTGTGGTTCTCTTGTAAATAATGGTTGTTTGTACCGTATCCCACACCAAAAATTTTCATTTAAAAACAAAAAAGAAAAAGAAAAATTGAAATTATGTTTCTCCTTGGGGCTGAAGAGAAGCACAAAGCAGCCGAAATACCAGTTGGGCTTTGCAGTCTTCTCAATGTTAATAAGTTGCACATTAATTAATAATTAATCCATGTAATTGATGGGCCCTAAATTCAAAGTCCAACCTGAGACTGGGGCCTAGAGGTCCCAGATTTCAGTCCTCCAGTTCCTTTCGCATTTTTCTTTTGCTTTTTCCAGTTTCCAGGATCTAGCTCATTTTATTTGAGGCAGTCTATTCACATTTCTTTTCCAAAAGTAGATAATTCCCTTTTTCTTTAAATATTTG
>BPVZ01000054.1:1303005-1315150 GCA_020521535.1 Rubroshorea leprosula | reverse complement strand
TTAAAAAAAATTAAGCTTCTTCCGCTCTAAACAAGGAAGCTATCCCTGATATTTATTTTTTTATTTATAAAATTTAAATTTAAAATTTTACTTAAAAAAAATTAAGCTTCTTCCACTCTAAACAAGAACAAGTGATTAATAAAAACTCCTTAATATTGAAAACTCTATCTTCGATCAATTCTTTTTGTTTTATGATTCGAAATTTGGACAGTTCGAGCCGTTATCGATACTCTGCCTCCAGAAAAGGACAAAGATCTTTGGAATTGTGATTCCAATTAAAACGCACGAAACTGACATGTACTCTTTTTCTCATTCAATAAAACTTGCCCAAACTTGTACCAAAAAAAAACTTGCCCAAACTGGTGATTGACATGGCCCACTGGGTTATTGCTTCTATCCCAGTTGGGCACTATAATTCGTGTCTACTGAATAAAAACTGCAATCTCAAACCTTCCCAGTTGCTCTTGCTCTTCATTCGGCAACAAGAAATCTCACCCAAGAAAGAGATTTTTCTGGTGGGGTTTTGTTTCTGGGTACTCCGCCGTCGCTAAATCTATGGCCTCTTCAATGCTCAACAGAGCTGACAACCTCACCCACTTCAGAGGCGTAACCCCAACTGGGTTGGGTTTCTTGGGATCAGACTTTCATGGAAAACGCATTTCCAAAATGGGTCTGGTCTCCAGTTTGAGTGTATCCAGGAATGGAACAATTGTAGCGCCAAAGTGCAGCTTGTCAGCTTCAAGGCCGGTTTCACAGCCGAGATTCATACAGCACAAGAAGGAGGCCTTTTGGTTTTACAGATTCCTCTCAATTGTGTATGATCATGTGATAAACCCTGGTCATTGGACAGAGGATATGAGAGATGAGGCTCTTGAGCCTGCTGATCTCAGTGACAGGAACATGATCGTTGTGGATGTGGGTGGTGGTACTGGTTTTACCACTCTCGGTATAGTTAAACATGTGGATGCCAAGAATGTTACTATTCTTGATCAGTCCCCACATCAGCTTGCCAAGGCTAAGCAAAAGGAGCCCTTGAAGGAGTGCAAGATTATTGAAGGTGATGCTGAGGATCTCCCATTTCCAACTGATTATGCAGACAGATATATATCTGCTGGGAGGTATGTTTTCCAACCATCTTAGCTGTTGTTCCTAAGGAAGTTCTGTTATTTCTTGAAATCAATTCACCGATTATACAGCTTTCACTATAGGCTGTAAATTTTTGATCACTTTATGCTTGGGATGATGTTTGGTGTTAACCAAGAAAACTCAATTGGTCAAGTAATTAAAAGTTATTGTTATAATCCAGAATCAGTTGGAGTCAAAGCAACACACAAGTAACTCGAGTATCTAAATGCTTCTTGTACCTTTGGCCACCTTGTAGTATGAAACAGAAGCATGACCCTTCTCCCCCTTGATTGTTATAAGAGATTAATTACGATTTTGGAACCTCAGACTCTTGACTTGAGTATGATTTTACGAATAAAAGTGTAGTTGAATTGCAATTTGGATTCGATTGATGATTTGTTTTGAATTTGAATGGGAAGGACGAGGATTTTATGATGATATCTTTCATGGGATAATGTTCTTTTATCTTCTCAGCATTGAGTACTGGCCAGACCCACAACGGGGCATCAAAGAAGCATACAGGGTTTTGAAACTTGGAGGGAAAGCTTGCCTGATTGGTCCTGTGTATCCAACATTTTGGCTGTCTCGCTTCTTTGCTGATGTTTGGATGCTCTTCCCAAAGGAGGAAGAGTACATAGAGTGGTTCCAAAAAGCTGGATTTAAGGATGTCCAGCTAAAAAGGATTGGACCCAAATGGTATCGTGGTGTACGTTGCCATGGTTTAATCATGGGGTGTTCTGTGACAGGTGTTAAACCTGCATCTGGGGATTCTCCGTTACAGGTAATTAAATTTTAATCCTTAGTTTTTTTAAAGGTTGCCTTTGTGTGAACTTTGTAAATGCACTGGGATGCATGCTTGTACATCACATTCCATATCTCCCTTCGTTATTGAAATTGGAGCATTATACTCCAGCTTGTATGCCAAAGATTCAAAGATCAAGGCTGAACAATGCAGATGGCTCCACATTTATTTTTCTTCTTTACTACCTTTTACTTGAAACACGTAGCCTGCAATCACTTATTTGCTACAGTTCAGAATAAACTTTCAGCCTGATATCTAACATAAACATGGTATTTGGAGGTTTTTGAATTTTTGCTGTTTACCTTCTCCTTGTACCCCAAGTTAGTCTATCTCCAGTTCCACACCCTATTCTCCTTTTGTTTTCTGTCTCTCACATTTATGCTATTACCTTCAGCATCTATGCTATTACCTTCAGCATCTATGCTATTATCTTCAGCATCTATGCTATTACCTTCCGCATCTATGCTATTACATTCATCTCTTACCTTACCCTGTTTCATTGACTGCATATCCTTTTTTATGGTTGTGGTGGTCCTATTATTGCAAACTCAGATATGAGCTTTCTATCACCAGTTCAGTCAATGTTGTAGAAGTGTTCTATGGCTAATGGGAATACAAAGAGGCAAACTAACAATTATTATAAACTTTTGAGCCTTACTTGGTCAAAACATAGTACTTAGCATCACTATTGTAGGCTGCAATTACCTTGGCTGCATTTAAAATTTCACAACCATGATAATTGGTATGAGGAGAACACGAGATCTAAACTGTGAAACAATCCTTACATCTATTCTTGCCATTTAAAAGACTTTGCATGGTTTGTTTGGTTGTCAATGCTAATATTCCTTCAGAGTAGGAGGTAACTTTTTGCTTTTGACTGCTGGAAACTTGAACTTTGGATTAAGAGTACAATTTCCATTCTCAAGAACTAAAGAAGCATGATTCTGATTTCCTCATGACATAATGAACTCTAGCAAGTTTTGTTTCATAGTTCATTAGCCTTTCTGCAAAATGTTGTTGATTCAATTATTAACTGATATTGGCCAAAATCAATATTTTGATTTATTTGCTGCCAGGTTTTGTTTAAAGCCCTTTTCTCCCATATTTGTAACTGTCTGTGCCATTTGTGTTCGAAGTTTCTTTCTGCCTCGACTTTGGGCTGAAGCATTTTGCATTTTGCTACAAGTGGATCATCGTAAACACCCTTTTATTCCAACATGATCTTAACTTTGTTGTACAATCCAGATATTTTTTTTTCTTTGATTTTTATCATTTGTTGATAGATTAACAATTGGAGTTTTTTCTTAATTCTTATGCAGCTTGGTCCAAAGGCAGAGGATGTAACCAAGCCTGTAAATCTATTCTCATTTCTTACGCGTTTCATATTAGGTTGCATGGCAGCTACCTATTATGTACTGGTTCCTATCTACATGTGGCTCAAAGATCAAATTGTACCTAAAGGGCAACCAATCTAAGAGGGCAATGAAGTTTCTATTTCTTCCTTTCTGTTCGTTTCTTGGTGTGCTGTTGGACAAGTTTTAACTTAATAATGACAGTCATGCATTCCGAGACAGTAGAATTATATACAATATTTGAACTAGCAATTGCATGCCATTTTTATTTCTGTCAGCTATTTGAATTTTTTTCTAGTATATAGTATACACCCCACTAATCTAAGCCAAAGTTCAATTGTTGTTTTTATCAGGATATCAACTCTAATCTATTTCTTTTGAGAAATTCTTCAGGGTTCATTTGGTTTGCAAAAAAATGACTTCAAAAAATTATTTTCACATTAGTCTGTGTTTGCAAGGCATTTTTCGGGAAGTTGCTTTCTATTACTCAAAAATGAGTGGATCTTATGCGGGTTTTCGGATCTCACAAGGGTAGCAACAACCGACGCCTCTGCATATCAGCTTTCAAGTTTCACTAGCGAATCTTCTTGCGGAAAAAAAAGTTGCAGAGGTGGTTCATCCACCTGATCTTATGCGGATTTTTCTATGACTTTGTCCGCATAAGTCATAAATTTTGCTTGATTTTGAGCGAGCATGTAGACATAAATTTTAAACAAAACAATTTTCTCAACGTACAATAACCAAACAAGACAATTTTCTCAGCATGCCGATTGAAACAATTTTCTATTTCATTTAATACTAAACTTGACTGAAACTTGCAATTCAAAGCCAAAAATACCAACAGATTGAAAGACACAAATGATATCTCAAATTTCTCACAAAATCAATTATTCCCTTAACAAGGAATTTTCCCGTTGAACCCGTTGATCTCCCTCTAACAAAACTCCAAACTTTCTCCAAAAATTTTAACTGAAACTTGCAATTTCTACTTGATTATGTCTAAGTCTGTTCTTCTCCTCTTGATTCTAATTGTGGTTCATAGTGGTGGCCAGAGCATCAGTAGACGCAGGACCGTTAGTGATGGTCGGAGCATCAGTGGAGGTTGAGGCATCAATGGTGGCCGGAGCATCAGAGGGGTGGAAGCATCAGAGGTGGCAGGAGCATCAGTGCTAGTTATCAAGTTTGCTATTATTTCAAGCTGAGAGAATATGGTTGCCACAGCTGCAAATAACTCAGCCTTACATGTTGCTAAGCTTGGAGCATTTGCGGGGTTTGCAGCTTGACCATTCCTGGCTCTTGCCCCGCCATCCAGCGATGTGAGAATGATGACCTCAGCTGCAGTGTAGGCAACCAACCTCTAGGCAGTCCCAGCCATTTCTTCGTTGTTTGTGGCAAGGGAAGTGGTTGCCTGATTGAGGTTGGTTGCTGCATCAATTGCTCCAGAAGTGATGGCTGCAGTGATGAACAGAGAATCGTTCCAACGAAAACTATGGCTAGGTATAAAAAATAATTAATTTTAAAATTATTTGAACAATTAGAAATGATGAATTTCTAATTAAAATTAATTAAAAGAAAAAATCAATTTAAAATAAAGTCATTAATATATGAGATATTAAACCATTAGATTTTAGTATTAACTAATCAACATTGATTTTAAATTATTATATTTTTTGTTGAGGTTTTAAAGCATCAAAGTCCAAAATCAATTCCTCAATAAACTCAATCAACCATCAATAATCAAATTAAATCAAATAAGAAAAATAAAAGGACACCAAAGATTCTTACGTGGAAAATGTAAATGAGAAAAATCATGGGTCGCTTATCCAGACACAAATCAACTCACTATTGAATTGTTAGATTACAACTTTTGAATCTAAATATAAATCTCTTAAATCTCCTGTATATTGAAGGGAGAAGTGCTCTCAACCTTTTTGTTTTTCCTCACTGTTTTCTCACAGTTTACACCTTTACATTCATACACATTTTATATTAGAGATAAATAAGGGTGTTTTTGGATACAAGGATAGTAAAAACCTATTCTACCAAGGACTAATTTGTCAACTTGACAAAAGCTAGAGGTGTCTTCTTTGCTTTTCCCATTTTCTTCAAGAATAGCAAGTTCGTGTTGAGAAACCTTCTCTCTTCAATACTTCCCAAGTTTCTATCATTATCAATGCACCAAGGTGCATCTCCATTATTGAGCCACCCAACTTGGGAGGGCTAGCTCAAAAATCTCCCCCACCTGAGCTAGTTGGGGGGTTCCACCAAACTTGCTTGTGATCTATAAAATTCAAACTTGCTTCTCACTAAAGACTTGGTCATCATATCAGAGCTATTATCATCTGTGTGGACCTCCTTAACATCAAGCACATTTTCTTCAATTGCATCATGTATCCAATGATACCTTAAATCAATATGCTTAATTCTAGAGTGAAATTGTGGGTTCTTGTTCAAGTAAATGGCACTTTGATTATGACAAAACAAGACCTTCTCTTGCTTAACCACCCAACTCTTCAAAGAAAGTCTTCATCCACACAATCTCATTTCCAACTTTAAATAGAGCTACATACTCAGCTACTATAGTAGATAAGGATACACCTTTATGTAGTTTTGACTTACATGAAACTGCTCCTTCTACATAAAGCATCAAGTATCCAAAAGTAGAATTTTTAGTGTCTAGATCTCCACCCAAATCAGCATCGTTATAACCAATAAGTAAAGGTTCATGCTCACCATAACATAAACACATGTGAGACATACCTCTAAGATACTTGACAATCCACTTAATAGTTATTCACTATTGCCTGCTAGGATTGGATAAAAATTTGCTCATTACCCCCATTGCATGAGCTATATCTAGCCTTGTGCATACCATGGCATACATTAGGCTACCAACTGCAAATGCATAAGACACATTCTTCATATCTTTTGCTTCCTCCTTGCTTGTAGGACATTACTCCATACCAAGTTTGAAATGGCCTGCAAGTGGAGTACCCATGGGATTTGCTTTGCTCATGTTAAACTTGTTAAGCACCTTCTCAATATATTTTTCTTGTGGTAACCATAGTTTGTTGTTCTTTTTGTCTTGAAAGATCTTCATTCCAAGAATTTGCTTTGCTGGACCTAAATCCTTTATAGAAAAGGACTTGCTCAAATCACTCTTCAAAGTTGCAATTTTTTGTGCCATGGTCAAGAATCAGTATATAATCCACATAAAGCAAAAGTATCAAGAAGTCACTTTCTGGATATCTCTTTACATAAACACAATGGTCAGATTCAGTTCTAGTAAATTGATGCTACCTCATAAAAGAGTCAAAAATATGATACCATTACCTTGGAGCTTGTTTAAGACCATACAAACTCTTCTTCAATTTGCAACACTAGATTCTTCTTGCCTTGTAGCTTAAATCTCGTAACTTGCTTCATATAGATCTCCTCCTCAATATCACCATGGAGAAAAGCTATCCTAACATAGAGCTGTTTAGTCTCTAAATTCAAGCAAGCTGCCAAAGCCAAAACAGCTTGAATGGATGACATCTTCACTATTAGTGAGAAAATCTCATCATAGTTAATGCCTTTTTATTGTCCAAAGCCCTTCACCACTAGTTTAGCTTTGTACCTTGGATCAGGATTATTGACCTCAAACTCTCCTTTGAAAACCCATTTGTTGTTAAGAGCTTTGTTGTCCTTTGAAAGCTTTACCAACTCATAAATGCCATTCTCTTGTAAAGAATTCATTTCTTCTTGCCTTGTCATTAGCCATTCTTTCTTGTTTTCACTCTCCATGGCTTCATTATATGTTTTTGGTTGTCCCCCATCAGTCAAGAGCACAAACTCCTTAGTAGAGTACTTCCAAGCTGATTGGTGAAGTCTAGTAAACCTATTGACTTAAGGTTGTGGTGGTGGTTGGACTTGTTTTTCTTTTTCTATTTCTTTTTCAACAAGATGTTCAGCAATTGGCTCTTAGACTTATTGCTCCCTTACTTCCACATGATCATCATTTATAGCACTAGGTTGAGGTGTTGAAGGAGTACAATAATCATTGTCTACTCTTTCTTGAGTAGACTCATTATCATCTTGCTTTTTGGAGTCTTCAGTAGTTTCATTCTCAAGAAACACTACATCTCTGGTTCTCATAAGCTTTCTGTTCTTCAAGTCCCACAATTTGTAGCCACACTCCTCATCACCATATCCCAAGAACACATACTAGTTTATCTTTTCATCAAGCTTTGCTTCCTCTTTTTTCAAAACATGCAGTTATGCCTTACAACTGAATACCCTCAAATGCCTATAGGATACTTCTTTACTTGACCAAAGCTTCTTTGGAACATCACCATTTAGAACAACTAAAGGTGATCTATTAATTAGGTATAATGTAGTGTTTAAAGCCTTACCTCAAAAGGACTTTGGCAACTTAACATGAGAAAGCATACAAATAATTTTGTTACAAATAGTTCTGTTCATTCTTTCAGCAACTTCGTTGTGTTGTGGGGTTCTAGGGGTAGTTTTTTCTAGCTTGATTCCTTGTTCTTTACAATAGCATGTAAATTGTCCACTATATTCACCAACCTTATCTAGATCTACCAAAAGCAAATAGAAAAAGATAGACAATAAGTCTTAAAAAGGCTTAAATCCAAATAGATAACACTTCATGAAGTTTCAAATATAAATAAAATGAGCTAATAAAGGACTTGTTCATTCATTTCTTCTTAAATTAGGAGGATCTTCATTGAACCATGCATCACATTCACAAAAATCATTTTCAAAATCATAGCTTTCATCATTTTCTTCACCAATAGACTCCAAATCAATTCCTCCACTTGCACCTCAACATGTAATGATTCTCCTTCACCACCTTGAACTTCTTCAATGTCATGTGTGCCACCTTAAAGGTTAATTGCAAAACATGAAACAAATAAAAATAAAAAAAATTAAATCATAATTTTAATGAAAATCAAAACACCATGTTAAGTACTTTAAAACTTTAATATGTGACTAATCTTTTCTACAACATATTGGTAATACTTGATCACTATAAATCATATTCTACAACTCTTCATAATCAAGAATTGGAGAATCATCTTCTTCCATAATCCACTCCTCAACATTGTCTATACTTTCATAATCAATGGGATCAAAGCAAGTCTTTTTTTTATTATCATTCCTAGCATTACAGATACAAATAAAATATAAAAGAAGCATAAATATTCAATTCAAGGAAATGAATAAAGGTATACAACTTCAAAAAATAAATGTTATTGTAGATTAGAGATAAAATAAATTACCTATGTTTCAAATGTAAATTGTAATCCACATAAACAAGATCATTTAACCTTTGGTGCTTCAATCTATTCCTTTTTTTTTTTTTTTTGTGTGTGTGAATTTTGTAAAAAACATTCCAATTTCTTTTACAACCCAAAAAAGACAATGTTTGACTTAAGATTTAAATAGCTAATTTCTTTAAATTTGGAGCACTATATCCAAAATATTTCCACCATTCATCTATCAAGATAAGAAGATAAAATAACAAAGATAAGAAGATAAAATAACAAAGATGTTAATAAAATAAGAAGTTAAAAAAATGTCATAAAGAATTAAAAAGAAAGTACAATAACTTTTAAAACTTAAAAAAGTTAAAATCTTACCAAGTTTCATGGTTTTTGAAAATTCAAGAGCACTTTCATAAGTAAAGCTTTCCATTTTTTGGTCATACAACTCACACTCACTCAAGAATTTTTACTTTTGAGACGGTACTTTTGCATCCATAATATTCATAAAACCTTTCATGATTTCTTTTTTGGTTGAGAAATTTTCTTTATCATAAAAAAAGCTGGATTCAAATAATTGATAGCAGCATGAAGATTTTGTCGAAGTGGTCTATCCCATCTTTCCTTGATAATTCTTGTATAAGGTTTGTACAAAGACTTCCTATTCATCAAAATTGCTTTAATTGCTTTTCTAGTCCTATAGATGCCATCATAGATATAACCAAGTAAAGGTCTCTCATCACCATCCACAATTCTAAGGAAGTGAATAAGTGGTCCCACGATTTTCACATCTAGCTCACAATTATTCCAAAATCTCTTGTCTAAAACAATAGCCACAACATCTTTTGCCTTTTGATCTTTATAATATCTAGACTCTCTAAACTCCAAATTAGTAACCAATGCTTGTAAGTCATGCTTATGATCATGAATACTTTTCAATGCAATGAATGTTGTTGCAAAACGTGTTGGCTTTGGACGTATGATTTCTATCCATCCTTCTCTTTTTCTTAACCAAGCTTACAATAAAGGATGATTGTATATAAATTTGGGCACCAAAGATGCACTAGTTGCAAGGCCACTAACAAGATTCAACTTGCTAATATCACTCAATATCAAGTTTAAGCAATGGTCAGTAAAAGGAGACCAAAAGATTGTAGGATATATGTTATTTAACAATTTTTCAACCTTTTTATCATTAGCTGCAGTATCAGTAACCAAATGCATCATATTATTAGCACCCACAAACTCAACCAATTCTATGAACAAATTGCATAACATAGAAGCATCTTTAACCACATCAGAGGCATCAACTGATTTCACAAAAGTAATTTCTCTAGGAAAATAAACAAGAAAATTAATTAACTGTCTATTGTTTTGATCTTGCCAACCATCACCCATAATAGTGCAATTGATCTCTACCCATACACTCTTATAAGAATTAACCAATAATTGGGCTTCCTTTTTCAAATCACGTAACAAAGTGGATCTCATCATATGATAACTTGGTCCTTTGTAACCAAGACCAATTGCAACAATAGCATCAAGCATAGGTCGAAAATAAGGAGAATTTGTAGCATTTATGGGCAAACAACTATCAAAGAAAAACCTAGCAACAGCCATATCAGCCTTGTGGATAGCATCTTTACTTGCCATTGCACTTCTAATAGATGGTTGAGATCCAAGAGCTGTTCTTGGAGCAAAGTAGTTTTAAATCCCACTTGCACTTGCCTTCCTTTTGTTGCCCATTTCCGTTGAAGTTGCTAACCCTTTCCTTTGAATTGTGATTGTTGTGCTACTGAAGCTAGGATCTCTTGCAAGTCTAGTGCATTTCCCTTGGGATCCATGGCACTAGACTCGAATGGATTGTCTTCCCATTGGTTTTGTGTTTGCCTTTTATTTTCTTTAATTTCTTTCAAAATTTTTTTGCATCCAATAACGAACATCAAACGGCACTTTATCACACTTTCTTATGTCTTCACCCTTTCTCGCAAGGTGTTGTTTTATTCTATGTATTCCCCATCCTCTAAATGTTCTTTGGCAATGCAAACATTTTATGACTTTTCTTGCACCATCTGTAACTTCTACACAATGCTGCCATGCCGCATCCACTTTTTGCCTTAAGGATTGCAATTGTGAGGATGTAGGAGTTGTTGCTAAAGCTGCAGTTTGTCCGAATGATGACATTTTATTGCAATATACATCAAATAAATCATTAATAATTGGCAACTCTACAAAATGCAAAGTATACAAGGGACTTTTCCTTAGATTAACATGTGTAGATCAATGTGTCTATGATTTTTCTTTTTCCCTTAGAACAAAAGAAAAACAAAAACTGAAAAAGAACATTAAAAAAAAAACTCAAAAAAAGAAGACGAATTATATAGTGGGTCATGGAGTTCTAGGTTTCGGTGAGGTGGGTTTTTCTCTTGTGAACTCAATATATTCATTGGATTAATTCTTGTGTGACTAGCTCTAAGAGGTGTGCAATATATAAATGCAATATATGTGTTGTAAGCATTAGGCCTTGCGACATAAAAGCTAGAGTTTTGTAGTGTCATGTTCTCTATAGTTTTTGTATCAAGAAGTAGAGGATGTAAGGTGGGTGGGTCTATATTCTTTCCATTTATTGTTATCTCAAGCATTTCTTCTATCTCTTGCTCTAAGAAAAATAATTGATCTATTGATTGTTATTAATTATTAATTATTGTAAAAAAGATTAAAACAAGTTAAAAGTTTAATTAACACAAAATATGCAACTTGCAAGTGTCCAAGAACCAGACCCAAACATAGAATATATGACTAATTAATACAAAAAATTCAAAGTGTCTTGCAAGTGTCCAGCAACTTTATTTCTAATTCTAAAATTGGAAAAGAATTAATCGTTTGTAATTCTAAAAAGTTATAAATTTAGTCCAATTTTTTCTCATCAAAATTGTCGAATGAAGAATTTGATGAAACAAAAATACACTTGTGCCTGGGTGGGAGAAGCTATGAAGTGTGAAGAGGCAATGAAGGCCAATTACAGAACATGAGGCACACAGAAGGGATGCACGCAACAGGCCAGGGTCTGCTTTTTGCGAATGGTGATCAACGGCGGTGAGAGCAGAGACCAATGCTAGTGAGAGCAGACCAGCAGAAATCAAGGCCGATGAAGTGAAAGAAAGTAGATCAGTAGAAAGTAGTTATGGACTTCCAGTGGGAGCAGATCAACATAAAGCAAAGCAGCTTTGGTGATAGCAAATCAACAAAAGGTAGAGAGCAGCTTCGGTTCAGTGGAAGCAGATCAACATAAAGCAGAGAACAGCTCCGGTGAGAGTACATCAGCAAAAAGCAGAGAGCAACTTCGGTGAGAGCAGATCAACAAAAAGCAGAGACCAATGCCGGAGATCAAACACAACAAAGAGGGAGGGGAGTGCTGGCGATGTAGGAGAGGGTAGAGAGGCGGAGAACTTGGGTTGGGAGTCGAGGGTTTTCACAAAAAATTTTAGATTTTAGATTTTCAGCTTGAGTTTCTAATTTAGTTTTTGATGATTTTGCAATTTTGTTGAAATTAAGGGTTAAAACTGGTATAACAAAGGAATGGTAAGGGTGAAATTGGT
>BPVZ01000054.1:1217465-1238375 GCA_020521535.1 Rubroshorea leprosula | reverse complement strand
TATGTTAAAAAATATATTTAATATTTACTTTAATTAATATTTTATATATTTTTAAAATAAAAAAAAATTAAGTTAAAAATACCGCGTAATGTTTTTAAGAAAGTACATAGAATTTATTTAATTTGAAAAAAATAAAATATATTTAGTTGAAAAAATAAATTTTAACTAATTAAAGTATAAAATTTAACATATTATTATAATGAGTGGAAAAATTCATCCCTATCCCTACCCTCCCCCTGTCCTTGATTTCCCCAAAGATGCAAACATACAAACATTAGCTAAAGGAAGCCTAAACACCATCCTCACCAAGCACACTGCATAACCCTAGTCTTTTTTCATTTTGGGTACATTATACCTTTAATCTTTGGTTATTCCCTAAAAGATGCGCCGATTACAGAGCCACAAAGGCCAGGTGGCCAAGCAATTAACAAGCGAAAAAGGGGCTCTTCACCTAGGTATAGATTCGAATCCCAACTCCCCTCCGCCCCACCCTGCTCCGGGATTCTACCTTAATATTTTGGGATTCCATCTTTCTGTACCGAACTCCCAAAAGATAATCTTTCAAAAGAAGTGAGATTTAGTCAACTAAACTTCTCCAATTTGACTGAAAACTCACCAAAGAATCCACATCAAGTCATTTCACCTAGACATTGTTGCTTGCTTACTTGCTTATAAGTATTTTTTCTTCTTTATTTAAAATTTAATTTTTTAAACATATTTTACAAGAAACGGATTTCAAACCCGTTCGGAGAGAAGGGATGCACCGGCTGGCTTTTGTCAGTAAGTCTAAGGGTCAGGTGCCATTATTTAAAATTTATTAGAGAGAAAATTTAGTAACTTTTAATGTTGTTGCTACATTATAGTTTCTATAATATATATATCTCTTCCAAGCGGACCCTCTATCTTGAAGCATATCTTGAAGCATCACTTGTGGTCAATACTTGGAGAATGCAACGTACCTATCTTAAAACAGAGAAAAAAGCAAAAGGAAAAAAGGGTTAGAACGCATGCTTTGACATTACAAAAACAAAAAGCAAAAAGAGAAGGAATACACTCACACTGTATCTGTATCTCAGACTATTTCTTCTTATGCTTTTCTTTTTAGATTTGAAGTGTGTTTGGGTCCCCAAGCAGGAAGGAGTGAGGCTGTCAGAGCATGATCTAGCTAGGGTTAACTATTGGTATTTCTTTATTTCTACCTCTCACTAACTAAAGATAGATCATGCTGGCAGCTTCACTTTTTCCCTTGTAGACTTCTCAAAACTTACGAAACAAGGTCAACAATCTCCAACATCTCTGTGTATAACTATAATAATCAGAAATCCAGAACGAAGACTGAAACTTTCTTCAAAATACATGTGGTGAGAATGATAAAAAGAAACAGAAGAACCACCTTTCAGAAGAAGCAGCTTTAGAAAAAGATGGAAAAATCCTCAAATACAGAGAAAATTACCAGGAATGGTTTAAAGCATCTTAGACAATGGAGTAAAAGGCACCTGGAATCAAGGTTCCTGGTACAAATTAGGGAAGAAGATGGTGCATATGAGAGAAACAACAAAAACTAAAAAACAAAAATTCCTTGAAGCAAAACATGAAACGGTAAAGGTTTAGCAGAGTAGAGCTTAAAAAAGCATGAAAAAAATGAAACAGTTACAATGGATTGATGTCAAGAACTTGATATGCAAGTCAAAGAAAATAACAAAACTCAAAAAGAGGAGAAAATGAAACCTAGATTAAGGGTTGAATGAACAAGTGACATACTAGTGCGAGATATATAAGGGGGATCTGAAAGAAGAAAAGGATGGGAGAAGGGATGAAAAGAGTGAAAAATGAAGAGACAAAACCCACATCGTGAAACAGTGAAATAAAAGGGAAAGATCACGAGGACAGCTAAGAAAGAGAATAGGTACTGAGGAGGCTATGGAGATAGGATGCATGGCATGGCAATGGCAGGTGGGGGCTATGAGGCACATCCCTAGACTCTAGTTAGCATTAGACTGTCTACCTAGAGGAACATAGGGTTCTTATATATACCTCATTTCAAATGACTGTTCTTCATCAGGAGCAGAAGCAGAGAAAGTCACTGCCCTACAATTATTGGGTTCCATAAGAAAAAGATAGGTAAAGAAATTAAGACTTCTCCTTTCTTTTAGAATTTCAATGAGGCTAGGTTGGCAGAATGGCATTCATAAGGAGCTTATTCTCAGTCCTGTTCTCAGCTCTTCATTCTGCTTCAAACCTTTGGTTCAAAGCTCGGTTGTCAATGCCCTTCCCTGTCCATCAAGAAGAGTTCATCCATTCGGGTGGGGCTATAGGCCACGAATATACATGGATATGGAGAAGGTAAAACCTTTAGGATAGCCCTCAACTTACAAAGTTCGAAGGATTTTGCTCCCAACATTCAATTTAAAGATTTAAGTCCCTTAACTAATTGATTTCAGTTGGTCTACATCGAGCTGTCAGTATGGTTGCGGGTCTCACCTGATTTTTTCTATCGAAAATGTTATGTTCGTTATGAATCGCATCCAGGCTTAGAGCATGTATGAAGGTGCGTGAAACTCATAGACAAGCCATAATTTAAGTGCTAGGATCTTCAAATAATTTAGATTATAATGTTGTCTTAGATTAAAAATAAATTGATATAAAGAGCCAAATGCCTTAAAAAAAAAACCCTAGCTAGAAGTCCCTCCACTACAAACGTAAGGTCAACAAAATAGTGTGGCCTAACAAACAAACAAGTTACATCCCTCTAAAAATTAATTGAGTATAGCCTAATAAACAATTAATAATAAAATATGCAAGAAAAGGCCAATGTTAGCTTACAAGCCTCGTAAGCAATTTTGCACTAAGTTGACAGTGACAGGCATGGCTTGACCAATGTCCTGGTTTACCATTAATTAACTTTAGGTTTATTTCCTTTATTCAATTTGTTAAGGGATTTAAATCTTTTAAATTATAAGCTGAGAAGCAATCTTTGAAAGTTGGAGGGTATCCTGGGAGTTTTGCCTATTCCATTTTGTTTACTTTTGAGAAAAAAAATAGTCAGAGGAGTTCATAAGCTAATCTAGGAAAAATCTAGGGGCTTAGCAATAGTCACAGGAGTTCACACCCGTACAACCATTATATTAATGCGATAGAGATTTGAGAAGCAAAAATGTCAGCAACATGGACATGATAACAAAAGATTCAGGGACATTCTAAAATTATCAAGTTTCAGGGTTTCGGCTATGGAGCAAGGGGGTTTAGGAAAGCTTGTGAGAGAGAGTTCAGAGGTGAAGGATAGCAGTGTTAACAATTTAATAGTTGCTTGCGCTGCTTCCCTTTTCCATCTTGTTTGCCCTCAAACAAGCATTTTTCAGGACAGTTCATCATCCTATACCCTAGGGTTTTTTAATCCCTCCAAAACCCTATTTCAGCTTTTTTTTTCTTGGAAAAACCCCGAATTCAACATGTTTCAAGTTTAGGGTCAGCTAGGATTTACCAAACCATGAGCACATGGTTTTGTACTGGAATCTCAGTTGTTGGACACAACCTGGCCCAGCCAGGACCCACTCAGGGTTCAGTCTCTTCAAAATGTAGCAATGATTAAAGTCGTGACTCTCTAGCTAAAGAATGTGTCATAATCAAAATCTACTACAACTTCTAACTGAAATTCAACCACTTGCATTGTTTAAAATTTTTTTTTAAACCCTCAAACTTATTTCAAAATAATATTTAAGTTTTTAAATTAAAAATAAAATTGATAAACCCTCTAATTCCATTAATAATGCAGATAAATCCTTTTTATTCATAAGTATTCATGCTTTCAAGGTGATATTAAATATGAAATACCATTTAACCAGTTTGTGAGAATGGCTTATTTGCACAGTTAGTGAAGTTAAAGGGTTTATTTGCTTTCTTTTTAGTTTAGGGGATTAAATGTTATTTTGGGATAATTTTGGGGACTTAAGAAGGGTTTTTGCCCTTGCATTGTGGCTGTGTAGATGCTTTTGTTTTCATGACACCGGTAACTTGTTTTACCAGGGACGCATGCAATGAATGGTTAATGTGCAATGAGAGATGACAAGGACATGAATAAAATGCATTTGAATCTTGATTTTGATTCAAATTTTACAGAAGTTTACTAATAATGATGAGCACAAGTAATTTTGATAAGGGGCTAATTACCAATATATACCTGAACCTTGTGGCGTACTTGAGGAATGCAGCTTCAGCTAAGTGTGATTCTGTGAAAACGTAACAGACTTCTGCCTTTTCCTATTGTCCATTGTTAAATAACATGCACGCAAACCTGCCATCTTGGAGGAAAGAACATTAAATTCACTCCAACCACCTAGCTTTGATCACCTGCAATATGAAAGGAGGCAGAGTTTCAGGATTTTGGTTTCACATCCATTATTATCAACTTTTGATTTCTATGAGAGCATATAATCCTTACTGAGTCCCTTGATTTCCCCATTTAAACATACTGCTAGCTTTAAGCACGCCTGGAAAAGTAAAAGCATCAAGAACACCCAAAATCCTCATTTCCGTATACGTTTCAAGAGCTCGGGAAGGTTCCCCAATTAAACATAGCATTCCATGTAAAAATTGTTCTTTGACGCAAAGCATCGAACACTCTCTCTGCACCCTCAAGTGCCCCACACTAACCATACATAAAAGCAAAACTTAATTAGCACCCAGAAACACCAATTCACACACGGCAAAGGCCTTTTTCATCTGGACATGAATTTGTTGATGTTGACCTCTAGACGGAACATTTTTCTCCTACAAAACTCAAGAAGTGGCGCATAAGTCTGACATATGTATAAGAAAGTAAACTATGGCAATTGAACGAAGCTGTATATGCGCTTGAAAAGCTTCCTTAAGGTTTCCTTGCTCGCAAATCTCTTTCAAAGGTGTATTGATAGCCTTTTGAGATTAAGTAAAAGGACTTGATACAGGGAGATAGTGAAAAAAGAAAGAGGCCCGGAGCAGTTGCATGGGACTTGCCATTAGAAAGCACAACAGAGCATAGGCCATGCATGGGATAACATATGGGCCAAAGGAAATTTCCATTATAGCCTGTTCAGTTTGAGTGAAATGGAAGGGAGGGAAGACAGATTAGCGAAGTATTTCGTACAAGAGACCTAGAGAACATTAATGACATTTCCAAAAACAGTAGAATTATAATACAAGAGGCAGGTAACGCCCACCTGAATTATGCAAAAGGAATTTCAGCCGTGAAAAATACACTCAAAACCTATTTAACTATCGCTTTGGTCCATACTAGCAAAGACCAATCGCAACAAATATTTCTATACAACTTAATTAGACACTGTTAACGATTTCCACCTATTTACAATGACAGAAAAGGAACCAGTGGAGCGATGTCTCAAAAGCAACATCCTCCACTACTTACCGAGAATTCAACAAACGTTGTGGCCTGCCAGTTCACCTTCAAAATGGGTTTGCTCGAACTGGTGCACGTTCGCAATGTAGATCTCTTGTGGCCTCCGTTCTTCTCAATTTCAGCGATATATCAGGTTGTAAAGAAATGTCACTTCCTCCTTTCTGGTTTATCCTCGATTATCCTGTTGCAATACCCGGCCAGCCCTATTGTCTTGTTTTTGTTCATGCATCATTAACAAAGAATCATTATCTCCCCATTGAGGACTTCAAACAAAAACCCACCAAGGGTTTTAACATAATCAATAGCTGGCCACAGAGCTGAAAATCACATTTTCATTTTCCTGCTATCTCCCATGATCAAAAGAAGTTCTCAAGTTCTCATCTTGAAGCGTCCAAGATAGCAAATGACCACCAGAATCTCCACTCAGCAATTGCTTCAAGTCAGTGCTCAGGTGAAGAGCAGTAACTGGGTGTTTGTGAAATTTCAGTACCTTGGGGAGCATCAACCCATACTCTAGGGTCCAACTTCCCAAATCTAAGCCTCCAGTTCCATTGCTATTAGATTTGCTTGTGGCAACCTCTTGCTCGGTGCAGTGAACCACATTCCAGACTTTAACAGCCCCACTCTGGTGACCAGTTGCATACCAGTTGGTATCCATCCAATCAGAAAATGTACTACTTGTCACAGAAAGTATAGAATCAGATGGCAATTGCGATGTATTAATTACTGCTAGACAGTCCCCATTGATGCTCCAAACTGCAAGCAGAATTCCAGCAGCTGTCACAATTTCCCCTGTCAAGTCATTCACATAAATTGCTGAAACTGGTGCAGGGAACTCAGGAAGCTGCCTATCAAAACTTAAGGTGCTTAGATCCCACATAATAACAGTGCAGTCATCTGATCCACTCAAAATCAGCATATAGGGTTGGCTGACATGAAGACACGTGACTTTGGCTGTGTGGGCACACAGCACCTTTTCTAACAGCAAGTGTCCTACAGCACAGAGTGCATCCTGGCTAATTCTCCAAACAGACACTAGACCATCATCAGCACCAGTGACCAAAGTGTTACCATCATGACTAATGCCAGCACACTGAATCTGATGTCCCCTATGAAGATTCTCGTGGGTTGAGAGTAGTCTATCTTGATCATAGTTCATAAATCTCAGGCAGCAATTGGGAAAACCCCACTTTACATATTTGGTATATGTTCTAGGTTTGAGCAGAGTGTTTGATCCAGCAATGAGAATCTTCTCATGGTAAGTAACAATCTGCGTTATGGTAGATGAGTTTTTATGTATTTCATGTGGAACAAGAAGGTTTTGATGCTTCAGTGGATGAAGAGGAAGCCTTCTGTCAGGCCGCCTTTTTACATGGGGTTTGAGGAATAGTTGCTTAGGTGTCTGTCCAAAATGATTGATCTGTGCTAGAATAGAAGCTCTCATCAGAGGATCTGTAACTGAGTCAATGTCCACACTCCCTTCATATGTGCAATCATAGAAAACATTAACGGCTTCTTCAGCTGCCTGCCAATTATGATAGCAAATAAGAAGCCAAAGAATGAGCTGAATAAGTTCATATAAGCAAACAATGAGATTGAAGAGTCAGACCGGGAAAATGAAAGCAGATCAGAAAGTAAAATTAAATAAAATAAAAATAAATCATAAATTGCAGAGGAAGAACCATCTTCATCATTTTAGATTAAACATAGTTATTGGTTTGCACCAGGAAGGGCCAAAATGAGGAAGTTGTGCATGTCAACAATCATTAAAACTCTGAAAATTTTAAAATAATCTTGTGGATGCACATTCTCAAAGTTAATTTGAGTTTCATTGCCAACAAAACAGAAGAAAAATACAGTAAATACAATCTTCCTCTCTAAAATTTGAAATAAATACATAAACCATGAAAATATATTATGAAATAAATGAATAAAACATAAAGGGAAATTAAGAATACCATACAAAAAGAAGACTGAGAAGTTACCAACTCCTTGATAGAGGAAGAAAATATATAAATAAATAAACTAAAAGAAAAATAGATATCCACACAGGATTTCATGAAAACCGATAAACTTGGAAGCATTTAAAGAAGTGGAAATTCTAACTCAAAAAGGTCAATGAATTAAAATCACATAAATGATGTCAACCAAGACTTGTACTTTAGAGCAAAATGAATTGCAGAGCTTGTAAACACTGACCTTCCCTCGCTGTTTATAACCAAATATAAGGTCTATCCAATGATGCAGATTTTCTGAAACAATATCAGACACAAGAGCTTCTTTATGCTTTTGGATGAATTCCCTGGCACTGCCTTTGGCCCAAAGAGGTAAGATAACATCATCAACCTCGAAAAAAAGCCGATCAAAAAAAAAGAAAAACCTGGAAGAAAAATGTTATTACAATAACTATTAGGAGACATCACAGAGAAAGAAAACTATATCCATTTGAGAATCTGCGTTGGCACAGGCTGAGCAACAAATCAAACTTCATGAACCACAATCCAAGGTTGCAATTTTAACCTAGACTGACTTTTTCCCCTGATTGTTTCTCTCCCAAATCAAGATTGAACCGGTTTTCCAAAAACTTGGGCATGTAGTAGAATTCGGGAATCAATTCTTTCACATCTGATGTGTTACCTTTCCCAGCAGCACTTAACCATGTATCTTGTACACTATTAAAGAGATGATCAGCATGATCAAACTGGCCACCTTGTAGCTTCTGATTTTCTGCACTGAATGGTAGCAAGCGAAGAAGATAAAAGAGGACAATTCCAGCACTTGAATAATGTGAACCATAATGAAATTTTGGAACCTCCAGATCATCCCATCTCTCATACCTGAAATAGAGAAGATATGCAGTTAACATGCAGACTCAGTGCAGGTACTGAAAACCACAGAAAACAAACCATGCTGCAAATAACAAGGTCAGTCATGACAATGATGATGGCAATGACGATGAAGATGATATGGTATTCACACAAAATTATGATGGACTAAATATTAGGGTTGACCTTTTCTTAAATTCCTCTTTTCCTTCTGGCATCTGACAATCCATTGGTTTGTCAAGCTTGCAAAAAATTTTTGGGTTTGGCAAATCCAGATTTTCAGTTTCATAGTCTGCCAGGACCCATGGAAAGACTGGATATTGGGTGA
The DNA here is from genome assembly GCA_020521535.1 of Rubroshorea leprosula. Classification (NCBI taxonomy): domain Eukaryota; kingdom Viridiplantae; phylum Streptophyta; class Magnoliopsida; order Malvales; family Dipterocarpaceae; genus Rubroshorea; species Rubroshorea leprosula. The sequence continues at coordinate 1,229,830 of BPVZ01000054.1, read as the reverse complement.
GATCACTATATCCATGTCCTGCCAAGGTGTTGAGATGCATGAGATACTGAAAATTGCTAATTTCTCCATTTTGCCACCTCTTGGAGAAGGATTTAGCCATAATTTTAAAAAGGCGGCTGCCTTCATTGCTTTCCTGTTTTGTTGATCCTGAAATGGTTCTGTTCAACCTGATGAAAGGCAAAACGTTACTACGTAAACAATCTATTCAACAACACAGGAGACAAGTAAACAGCACAGCACATTCATTGGCACCAGAGCATAAGCAAGCCAAGATATATAGATAAAAAGAAAATATACTACTCAAAACATCTTAAAAAACAAATGATAGAACAAAAGAAAAGGATGAACAACTTTGCAATGACAAGAAAGATGCTCAAACATATCACTACTTCATCAAACTCCAACATAAACCCAAGATATAATTCTGCCAAAAGAAAGAAAACTGACATTAAAAATTAAAAACATAAACAATAAGATGACAGACTGCATACATGCTCTTCCTTGGAAGATTCATGGCAATCAGGTTCTTGAATACTTCTTCCCTCTCCTTTTTGTCAAATATGAGGAGATCATCACATCCATCCATACTAAATATCTCAACAGCAACAGGATGCAACTGGTAATCACGCTTCAAAATCTCATGAACACTATCAAGCTTCCACATACACCAAGGATGAGGTAAATTACCACCAGTGTGCACTTTCTCCTTTCCCCACGTACCACCATTATAGGCCCGAGCCCTACCTCCCACCCATGTGTTTGCTGTTGTTGTCCATAATGAAGTTGACCTGGACTGGAAATCTTCACAAGTTACATCTTTCTTTACACCCAAAGCCTGATCAATAACAGAGAGTTCATCCTCACATTTCTTCTCAAAAATGCAGCCAGAATTGTCAGTATAAAAGTTCTCTATTACATACAAAGAAAGTTCCCCTATCAGAAATATACCATTATGTTTGTCAAGACCAACAACTCGTTCACAGTTATATCTAAATCTTATCTTTTCAAGAGGTTCCAGATAAGGTCTAATTAAATATTCTCCATTTTCCTGCAGTTCCTTATCTGACTTATCCCCAGAGACTTTCACTTCTTCAATTTTGGTTGATGATGATGGCCTTGGAGATCCTAGATCAGATTTTTCTTGTTCAGATATAGGGACAGACACAGCACTTGATTTGACACCAAACTCGGGCAGAATGAAGGCTTGCTTCATTCATACAGCTGGCTCTATCATCACTCCAGTCATTTTTAACAGATGTTACATCTTTCACATCTTCAGATTCTTTAAAAAATGATTCATCATAGAGTTTGCCATCAACATCATTCCGTTTGTCAGTATCAGCAAAAAGACTGAAAAGTGATTCAGAACCAGGATCAGAGATCTCTGGGACATCCTCAATTTTGGCTTTGGAAAGCTCCATTTCTCCTAATTCCAACTGCCCATCAAGAACATTTTGGATACCATCAGCGCTCCAGCTTTTTGCGCATTCTGTATGGACCTTCAATGGGGCAAAGCTGCCATTCAGGATCTTCAGTCATAAAGGATTTCCGAATTGGGAAGATTCCCCGTTCATGTACAAGTTGCTGGAGATGGGTTTGCCACTAACTCTCAGCATGTAGAACCCATCCATACTTGTCTTGACGGACAACTCTGAGCTCAGTAGCCATTGCATCACGTAGCACTAACAGTGTATATGTCCTTTCATTTACCTGCTCCCAGTATCTAAGGTCTAATTTTGCAGTATCTTGTGATTTTCTTCCCATTTCCCTCTTATGGCAACTCTCCATGCCTTTTATTCTGACTCCAGGAAACTTAGCTGATCCAGCAATGTACTGCACCCACAGAATTGCAGCAGACTGCTCTAATACTTTATTTACAATCTGTTCAGAGTTCAGAAGCCACTCAAAGAAAGAAGATAAACTCCCAATCGATAATTTGTCAAGACCAGCATGTAGTACATCAAGGGGCTGTCCTTGGTTTGGTTTAGAGACAAGCAAATCTTCTAGTGAAGCTCTTTGATGCCCCAGTAAATACTTGACAATATCAATTGCCATATTCTGTACATTATGCCTCTGGTCACGAAGAAGACAGAATAAATTTATACAAATACAGCAATTCAGATCAGTATCAAGATTGCTGGGGCAGAATATGACTCTTCGGTGAGCAACTAATAACTGCAAAACAGTGCAAATATCCATTCCTGAATCTTCAAGTGAAGAGTTTGAGGATGATCTTTTCTTAGGTTCTGTAAGCAGACCCAAGGATGCAAGAAGATCATCTTCTCCTATTGTGATCAAGAATGATGGTAGAAAGCAATACAGTATCATGCGATTTGTATTCTTTAGAATTGAATGTATATAAGCATCATGTTGCCTGCTTCCTCTTGCAATTGATGAAAGGCCCTTTCCAGTAGGAGCTGCTGCTCCAATTCTACCATCTTTGTTTGCTAATTGCAACATTGACAAGAAAAACTCTAGAGTCCTTAGCACACCACCAGGCTGGGGGAAAGCACCCATGTAAAGACGGTCAACAACCATCCAGCACAAAGCATCTAAGTTTGAGGACCATTTGGACTTATCTAGCTTTTTCTCATCTTCTTCATCATCACGCAAAAGATGCCTTTCAAGAAAGTTCATTAGTCTACTAAGGCACAAACCTTGGAAAACCAACACAGGTTTGGCTTCAACATATAGTGGAACCATTTCCAAGACGCTCTGCACTACTTGGGCTGCTTTCATCTGCTCAATTATCAAATCAACTAGCAGTTCTCTGATAAAATCCAACAGAGCAGTTGCTCCAGCAGATCAAGGACCACCACCATAGCCAGAATCATCCACTTCTAGGAGCAGCTTTGGAGTAACAGAAAAAAATGTAGTGGCAGTGGATGAACCATAAGAACCAGTCTTTAAGTCTGAGGATGGATCAAACTCACTGACAGGGGATGGATCAAACTCACGGATAGACACAGAAGACTCAATGGAAAGAGAGGGAACTGTGGGAGTTTTAGATTCATCATTGTTTATACCCAACCAAGGAGTCAGAGACTAACAGGAGATTAAGAAGACGTCAAAGTGATCATGGAATTGGATTTCTCTGACAAAATGGGAGAATCTAGCATAGGAAGAGATGTAGAACTCTGGGAATCTGGCTGTTGAATTGGAGTCAAGGTAACCTTGATATTATTAAAATTGAGTTCACTTGAACTTGAGGTAGCAGAAACCAGATCAACATTATCACCATCTAAACTGTGAATAGCATCTATGTCCATCGATTTCTTTAATTCCTCCTGAGACTTGGTAATCTTTGACTCTGCTTTATCTTCAATCATCAATTTAAGAGAGATATTTATTTCCTCAGAACTTGTACTAACCTGTGCCTGAGGGAAGCTTCCAACACTGATAGAAGTCTTACTAGACTGTTCGTGTTCTGAAGGCAAGCTAGAGAATGTATGCTGTGAACTAGCATCATCACAATCATTTAAATTCTTTTCCTCTGTCTTTACAAAGAGCCCTTTTACCTTCTTCACAGTATCAGCAGCCCTGTGATAAAAAAACCAAGGAGAAGAGATAACTTTGTCTCAGAATGGAGTTTATGTAAGAATCCCATTAACATCATAGCGTTTCAGATTAAACCAGTGCAGAAAGGAATTTTCAGAATCAAAGAGAGAGGGAATTTGAAGACAAACCTAACACAAGAAAAGTAAAGGTCAACACAGCTTTCAAGAAAATCTGTCTTTCTGCAAACGGCAGAAAATGGTGGACACATCTTTGCCAGATCAACCATGCAGCAATCTGGAAAAATATCTCAAGGCACGGCATATCAAATAATGACATCCTCCTATGCGGGAAGAGTGCTAACAAATGGTATCCTCTATATGTTTGCATGTCTCTTACATTTTCAGGATTCTGATGAAGTGCACAAGCAAATAGATTCAAGGCCAAGTGGAGCATATCCCTAGTTCCCGCTGCTTCAACAAGCGCCAAAATAACGGCCATTCCACCAACAGGGCAAATGGTATCACCAATCACGCATTGCCTGCAAATATAGATATGCCCATAAAGGTGCCCAAAGCATGGGATGCCTGAAAAATGAAAAATGGAAGAACAATTAATGTAAAAATAATTTGACATGGACTGGATTCACCAGTTAAATATCCAAACATTTAATTTAAGCTTAAATTGAAAAAGCAATTTATTTACCTCCAATTGGAGAAGCAGCAGCTGACATGGGATCAACCATATTGAGCATTAAAAATGTCCCAGATGCTCGAACAGCTTCTGTATATGTTCCATCAAATGCAAAAATGAGTTTCTTGCGCTGAAATGAAAGGTTTCCCAGTCTATCCAAATCCCAAACAATTCCACTGCCATCAGCCTTAGAGTCCCCTTGCTTGCTTGCACCATCAAGCTTCTGTTCATTGGAAGCCAGAGGCAAGTCAGCATCTAGTGACTCTAAAATAGCCATGCTACCACCACCACAAGCCTGGTTAGGGACAAAACGCAGCAGATCCGAATCTTGAAAAAGCCCTCTATATCCTCTACCAAGGATGTACATGAAACAAATACAACCTGGTGTGAGCACTTCCTCAAAGAGAAAGCAAGAGCGAAGTCTCAAAGTCAAATCACTAACTCTTGCACGATTAATTGGAGTCCCACCAAGAGTTACTTGTAATGGTTTTCCAACAGGAGAAGGTGAATACCCTAATTTTCCTGTGTGTCTTAGCTTCCCATCAAGATAGACATAAGCAACACTCGCTTGGAATAATCCAGCAAGGGCATTTGGTTTGCTATGTATAACAGCAAGGTGATGCCACCTGCCTTCTTCTAGTTCTAATCCAGAAAATAATAAGGAGCACAAGTTGCTCGTAGCCAGGGTTAGAACACCATCCTCTTGAAGATAAAGTTCTGCAAAGAATGCATTCTCATCATTTGTTGCCACACCAACAGAAAATATCCTGAGAATTTGCTGCTCCTTATGCAGTCCACTAGGGCTTCTCTACCTCTTTGAGAGACCAGCTTTGGAAGGTTCTATATCTTTTGCTGACATTCTGAAGAAGTTCTTAAACTGAAACCAACAAACAAATGAATAACCAGTTGCAGGACACCAAGATCTTTCTCCTAGAGAGACCTGAACAGAAGTATGCCCAATCTTTCTCATATCCATTTCCACAAAGGGAGCCAAAGAAACATTTTCCAAAGCTTTATCTTCCATTAGAATTAATTTCTCCATCATTCAACAATAATATGACCGGATTTCATCAGCCTTGTTTGAAAGATATATCTAATAAACACTCGGAGTTCTGAGGCAGACAACCTATCAGCAGAAATATAAACCTTATCCAAAAAGGAAAAAATGGACAAGAATATGCTGAAATGAATTGCTCAAATGCAGTAATCTCTAGACATGGCGAGACACATACCTGTGCGCACCAAGAACCTCCACAATCTTCAAAGCATAAGAAAGGAATGCAGATGAGCCTGAGAGGAAGGGGTGAATCATCTCCAATATAAGTTCCACACAACCTAAATCAATTGCAAAGGAAAACTGTAAGAAACTAAGGGTTAATGGAACAAAACATAAAGTGTAGCTTGAAGATCCATTTCCCACTTACAGAGGCAAGGCTTTCCTAATTGAAGGGTCCGGCATGGGCAAGGCTCTCAATAAGGTTCAGCACTTCTAACTGAACCTTTGGAGTAAAAAGCAACGAGTGGATCAGAACCCTAACAGCTCCAGCATTATATACTCGTTCTTTATCAGGATTAAACAAACCAGATGAGGTTGTTAAAAGAAAACTAGTTGACTCATTTTCTACTGCATAAAGAGATGTTGAACTCTCTGGGGTCAAGCAAGGTGGAAGCACAATTTCAAGAGCAAGTTCCAATAGCAGCTGTATCACTTGCTTCTCACACTCCACACACAGCAAACCAGATTCACATAGAAGGTCATAAAATGTTTGAGATGAGATAATAGCATGCAATTTTGTCCTATTAATAGCATTACCACACACTCCAGATGTCACAAGGCGTATCAAATATGTAAACACCTTGATATGAACTGCTATGGAAGACTCTTCTGTGTGTTCTCTGTCACCCTGAAAACTGTGGAGTGTGGTTAGCAAAAGAGAAAACCCAGTGGCTTCACCAAAGACCCCTCGAGCTGAATTATTGACTCCTAGAATGCGCTACAAGGCTCCCATGTTGTCACATTTTGCATCACTTAAAAGCTTGTATTGATGTCCTGAAACACCTGTAACCATTCTGCTCTTTAAGACTTCAACAAGTGCCCCTAATTCTTCAGGATGGGCCTGAGTGAGGAAACAAATAATATTTCAATAACACAGCATAAAGCCTCAGCATGAGGTGGTTTGAAAGTAAAACATAGAAAATGCAAAGTTTAAAATGAAAAGAAAAAAATCAAATAAATAAAAGTTCCAGAAAATGCAACATGAGAAAAAGACATTCTTGGAATAAGATCTGCAAAATTTGAACCTATCAAATAGAAAAACATCCATATCCACATACCAGCATAACATCTCCAGTGATCAAGCATGATAAGACCCGAATAACCCCAGGGCGGTGAATATTAGACATTAAAGAGGGGAGAATTGTAGTTGCACCATTAGCTGACCGGAAAGCTGCTTGATTTGCTTCAGCTTTCTTTATCAATGAGACCATGCAATCCCACGCAATAATGATTGTACCCTCAGCTTCAAAAATAGGGAACTTCCCTGTACCAGATTCCATGAGCTTGGGTGAGGCAATGATAACATCCTCACTGTCCAAATAATTCTTGAAGGTGCCCAAGCTGGATTTGCTCGCCAACTGATTAGAATTGCCACTGTGTTGGTCTGGGCTTGAAAGAAACTTATGCTGCTTCAAATCATCCAAAAGAACTTCAACACACCAACTTCTCGTAGGACTTTCTTGTACTGTTGGTCAAAAGATAAACTCATAAAAGTTTTACAAAAAATGAAAGTATGGTAAGCTTCAATTCTGATGTAATTGGCTGCTGTAACAAGCAACAAAGTGAAAGCAATTCTTGCTCAGGAACATAATTCACAACAGTCACACCATATTCAAGAATTTTCAAGATTATTGCATGCAATGCGGGAGGAAAACCAGCCATATTTAAGATGAAAAGAGGAACACTCCTTAATTGCTGACACAACTTATAGTTTTCAAGGTGACTTGAAAATATTTTGAACATTCTATTTAGCACTTCTGCCTGTAGATCTGTGCTGCCTGCCTTAAGAAAGATGTCCTGTAGCATCTGGACAGCTTCAAGGTCTTTAACTTTATTATTGCTATGTTCCCAAATTTCATTACCAAGTCTGTCAGCAGAAAATGAAAGACTTCTGCTATGGCCACTGGCCTTGATCTGGGAGTATTTGGAACTTTTTTCTTCAGCAGGACCAGTTTGGGCTAGGTTAACAAGAGCATCAAGCAACCTACACAGTGTAGGTGAGAGATGTTGGGATGAGGAGTCCTCATTTTTTGTAAATTCCTGTTACACTGCATCATCAAATGCATGAGAACCACCTGAACCATAATTGTTGTTGAAAGAGGACTTCAAATAAATAGACTCAATGCCTTGACTTTGATGCATGGAAGACAGAACAAGAGCAAACTGCACAAGCAAATGATAACCATGGGCATTATGTATTTCTTCCCTCAGCCTAATACCACCAGCCTCTACAAGTCAAAAAACATAAAATTAGCAGTAATTCAAACAAAACAGAATCCATTAACTACTTAAACACCTTAGACAACAAGTAAAAGATCAAGAACCAATTACCTGGTCTATATGACAACTCCACACATTCAAGTAACAAGTCCACAATTCCCACAGTATAGGCAGGATCACCACAATCTGGATTAAAATCTTTGACAGCCGTTAGGAGAACTTTTATCTGCATGTTAGAATAGTATGTCAGGTAACTTGCCTTGTATATGTTCACAGAGAAGCTCATGGACAATTTCATAAATAAGTTTGATTAAGAACTCATTAAACACGTTTTTATCTATCAAATGTGTAATATTTCTAAACTTTTACACCAAGCAGTTCATCTTAAAATCCAAAAAAATTTCCATGTAGTTCATCTTAAAATCCACAAAATTACATATCATTTGTCACTGTTAAAATATCACCAGAAATAGGTGACTTTCATAATGTGCAGGGATGTCCTTAATTGACGTGAGAACTCCTGAGTCACCCAATCAAACATCAGTAGGGAATGCAAACAGGAAGGAAATGTGCCTGCAAAAGACTTTGTCTCCTTTCCTTTTCCATTTACTTTCGTTCATTGTCATAAAAAAAATAGTAATAAAAATACAAAATTCTTTGACCAAGGCTTAATAACGATGTTCTACACCTTTTACCATACTAAAACAAGTGTAAATACTCAATGGAACTCAATAAAGCCTAGAACTTGCTTGGTTTAAAGTTGGGAATATCAAATGAACAAACAAGAGAGTGCCCACTCAAAGGAATTTTTTATTTAAGTGAAAATGTTTTCAAAAGCAATTTGGATCCTCTTAATCAACTATAAACAAGCTAAAAGGAAGACCAAAATACAAACCAGTGATCCTAGAAACTTTCAAATGGGGAAATGTACTTAAAAAGAAGAAGCACAATTTCAGAAACAGCCTCTTTAAAGTCCCCATTGCTTTTCAGATATGCTCTTAAAAAGTTCACGGCTTTACACAACTACATACCAAGTGATGTTGGTGAATATATTTGGCAGTGCTTCCATTGTCATTGACCAAAAGAAGACCAAGTATCTGGGGCAATAAGAAACAGTAATAAGAACAAGATCTAAAAGATGTGATAAAAACTTTTATGAACTTACCTTCATGCAGGTCATAAAAAATGACAAAAAACACAGGAGATTCACCTGCATAGCATGTCTGTGAAGCTGCATGCTGTGCAAGGAAACTAAACCTTTCTTATATCGAGAGAAGACTGTTAAAGAGCCATTAGCAACCATCTGAAATAGAATCATAAAAGAATCATCCTCAATCAAACTCTGTGCTGCTGAAGGTTGGCTTGCCAATGCTTTCATAACATGTACCACACTTCCCTCTACCTGGATGAGTAGAAAATTTTGTAAAATTAAATTCAGATAGATTATTTAAGTCACTAGTTTCCACAACTACTCAATGAACAAGTAGCTCCATTCTGGACGGCTCTCTGACGAAAAATCCATTCATATATTATTATAAATTGATAAATGGACACATGCTCGGTAACCTAAAAATAATATTCAGATATAATTGCAGGCTATGCCACATTCTAATATCAAAATCATTCAAGCAAACAAATTAAACAGTACACCTGCAGTACATTCTTTCCCCTTTTGGATTTTGCATGTCTTGCGTGCAATGTGTCTACAGAATAGAATTTGTTCCAATGGAATTCATTCCATGACCAGAACACACAGCCACCAACCAAAGAATTCTGCAAGCCACTGGTTATTTTGGGATTTGGATGGTTATAAATTCTGCTAAATTAAAGACAACATTGACAATCATTCACATATAAGTATATATTGAAATATAATGAAAAATAATGCAGTACAGGCTCTACTGCACATTATGTTCAAGTCATTTTTTTATTTAGAAGTTTCAGAGAGATAGAATAAGATCTAATTTTCTAGCATCATATGGTCTACAGTTCAAAAATTAAGGACATCTAGCAGCATAGAGTTCAACATGGTTTACATGCAGCAGTAAAATTTACATAACAAAGCAGGCAATTCATCAATATTCTGTATCATTTTAAGATCATCATGCCAGGCATCCCACATCTGATTGATCATCAACATCTTTGTCATCCCCAAACAAGAGAGCAACAGCTAACAACCTCACTCTCACTTCTCACTCCTAAAGAGCCAAACTCAAGAAAGTTCCTCTTTGAGAATCATCAGTGCATATATATATATATATATATATGAGTAGGGATTCACTTACACAGAAGTCTTACTTACACAAAATCTCAACTGTTTATCTCTCCATTTTTAATAGTTTAGATTTATTCACATTTATTAAAGATAGTTATTTTTTTCATCTAAAAAGTCATGAAAAATCTCAACCATTAAAACTGGAGAGATGAATGGTTGAGATTTTGTGTATGTGTAGTGTGTGAGACTTGTGTGTAAGTGGATCCCTCCTCTGTATATATATTATGCTAATATAACTTATTAAGAGAACATGCAGCATCAAATAACTGTTAAGACACCACAAAAGGAAAAGAAAAGATGTCTGGATAAATTGAATGGTTGAAAGCTATTAGTTTTTTTATACCATATTAACTTTTCATTAACAAGAACAATCAATCAGGTAAAAATTGCATACTAACACATAAAAATGCAAGTTTGAGTATAATCACATTTGTATATATTTAGGATACATCACATAAATGGGAGATTTAGGGAATAATTCGAAGGAAATCACCTCAAGTTGGCAGACTTGCCCAACATCAGCAGCAGAATCCTTTTCAGATAGCAGTGATTCCTCAGAATCATTAACTGTTTGACTCTGCTTGACTTGATTAGAACTCAAAAGGGCATTCAGAACTTGTACAAGGCAGCAGAAAAATTCCAGAATCAAGTAAAGATTGTTTATCAATGGGCTGCAGACACAAGAAAAGAAAAAAAAAAAATTATAGACAATACTCAAATGTTAAGCAAAATAGCAAACTGTTATGCATGATATTATCATAATCACCTAAGACACAATCCAATCACTTAAAGCAAACATTCGAAGGATCATTTTTGATTGCAACATTATCAGGAGCAGTAAATGGTACAATTAAGTGAAGCAAAGACTAGTGAAACATACCCCAGATACCAAGACTTCAACAGCAGTTAACAAATTTGAACCTGGATTGAAGCCATCCTGCAGATTAGCGCAGATGAATTTAACTCTAAACAACAAAACATTCAAGAGTATTTGAAGGAAAAGAATAATTCTTTTTCCTTTTATTTTTTGAGGGGGGGGGGGTGGTTGTGAGAGAGAGAGTGCACATAAATCAAGCATGCAAACCTTAGTGACTTCAGAGAAAAATCTTAAAACTTTTGCTACATCCAAATATCTTGTTTTGCTGCCAATTCTTAACTTTTCAATATCTGTCACAAATGCTCTTCCCACAACAGAAGAGAATATATGTGTTTCTACTAACCTGCAAGCCATCAGAACTCTTGAAGTTATTAAAATGCTTGCAGTTAATCGATGCAATGAACAATAATCTCATTTGAATTATTAAATTTGCAAGATAGCATTTTGATCCCACAGGGCATAAAAGTGAGAGAAATAAAATTATTCTTCATAAGCAAAGTATAGAAGTTAGTAACCTAACTATTCTAAAGAAAGAATAAATGTAATAATTTAACTATTATCTAGGAAGAAGGTAAACAATCAAGCAGTCTAATCCAACTGGGAATGAAAATTGTTGCTACAATCCTATCTATCATTTAGAAGCTAATATGCTATAAAAAAAGTAATAAACAAAAATAAAATATAAAGTATGGTAGTAGATAGCACGTACAGTTTGAGTAGTCAAAAAATTGCATCCAACATTAATGAACCAAGGGTCAAGGGTCACAGGCAATAGTAAATGTTAAACTCCAGCAACCGATTGAAAGAATAATAAAATGCAAAATGAAATTTAACTCAAGGGAAAAAAATTTATTTGTCCAGGAGTGTTTTAACTTTAGAGGAGACAGCACAATTAAATCAGACATGTCTTTTAGGCCTTTTATTGATTTGTATTATCAAAGATAAAGCATTCAAGAAAGCAACACATCTTAAAATAAACTTGAGAAGAATGTAGAATACGACATTGTTGAGATATGATGCAACACATTTATTGGAAAACAATGTAAAATCACAATCTACAGATTATGCTTGCTCTTCACCAAAATATTTTTGCATCAACCATAGGAATAGACAAAAGGTACTCAAATGTGCAGGTAGATGACAAAATGGAGCAACAATGTAATACCAGAATTCCTTATCAACCATGCAAAGATACATGAAGAAAACTTAACCCAATTTTTAATTACTATTTAAAACAAAATCTTCTCTGCAAATTTGAAAGAACAAATATAAAGGATTAGCCTTCATACATGGTAACTAATTGAGCTACATTGGCATGATGCTTCACTAATCTACAAAAAGCATCTACAGTGAAATTCAACACTGCTTCTTTTTCCTGCAAGAACAACAAAAAACTTTTAAGCATGTGCAAGTCAGTTAATGAAAATTTCATCCTACAGACAATGTTGCAGAAAGCAGTAAGCAATGGTGTGGCATTGACCCACCACCCAGGCACTCTCGTTACAACACAGCCTAAGGATACAAGTATA
>BPVZ01000054.1:1201067-1211067 GCA_020521535.1 Rubroshorea leprosula | reverse complement strand
TGACGCATCAGTGTGCATCTCAAAAGGCCTCCCATAGTCGGGCAGTGCGAGCACTGGTTCTTGGTTCACCGCTTGCTTCAAGTCCTCAAAGGCTCGTTGACACTTCGTTGTCCACTCCCACGAGACCTTCTTCTTAAGTAAGTTTGTCAAGGGTGTGGCCTTTGTTGAATACCCTTGGATGAACCGACAATAGTAGTTGACTAGGCCAAGGAATGATCGCAGCTCGAGGACTGAGCTGGGAGCTCCCACTCCTGGATGGCATGCACCTTGGCCGAGTCCATTGATGTCTTCCCATGGCCTACCCGATGGCCTAGGAACATCACCTCCTGCTGCGCAAATGAGCACTTCTCCTGTTTCACATAGAGCTCATTCTCGCGCAACACTTGGGGAACTTGTCGAAGATGCTGCACATGCTCTTCCAGCGTCTCCCTGTAGACAACAATGTCGTCCAAGTATGCCACCACGAATTTGTTAAGGAATGGGTGGAAGACTTTGTTCATCAAGGTGCAGAAAGTAGCTGGAGCATTTGTGAGGCTGAAAGGCATCACCAGGAACTCGTATGCACCGTAACACGTCACACAAGTGGTCTTGGCCTTGTCCCCTTCGGCTATTCTCACTTGCCAATACCCCGACCTCAAGTCGAGCTTGGTGAACCATCGTGCCTTCCCATGCTTGTCAAACAGGTCGTCAATCAAAGGAATGGGGTATTTGTTCTTCACTGTGATCTTGTTGAGCGCCCGGTAGTCGATGCACATGCGGAGGGTCTTATCATGCTTCTTCTGGAATAGCATTGGCGCTCCATAGGGTGCTTTGGAGGGACGGATGAACCCCGCATCTAGTAGCTCTTTGAGTTGCTTCCAGAGTTCCTCCAACTCAGGTGGAGCCATGCGGTATAGACCCATTGCTGGCGGCTTTGAGCCAGGATCCAGTTCAATGGCATGGTCGACCTCCCTCTGTGGTGGAAGTTTCTTTGGCAACTCCGGGGGCATCACATCTTCGAACTCGTGGAGAATGCCGTGAACTTCCTGTGGGACATCAAGAGATGAGGTACTATATTCCTTTAAAGCAGCTAGGTAAGTGTCCTCACCTCTTTTGATGCCTCTTGATACTTGTATAGCCGAGAGGACGCGGTCTCCAGCGGGTAGCCGCTCTAGGGGCACCTTGTGACTCTCGTTCCCGTCCTCAAAGCGTATGCAGCCATCTTTGGTGAAGGTGAAAGGCAACAGCTGGTCGATAAACTCACCACCCAACACCAGCTTGAAGTCGCTCATGGTTATGATGTTCAAGTCAACCTTCCTCGACCATGAACCTATCTGCACGGGCTCTTCGCGTGCAACGCCATAAATGGGCTGAGAAGGATTGTCGACCACCTTCACCCATCCTGGTTCCTTGTTGTATGGTAGACCCAGCTTCTCCGCAAGACTTACTGCAATCAAATTTTGGTTAGCGCCACTATCCAATAGAGCACGGACGCTTACCCCTTTGATCTTGACAGTAACATATTTGAGGGTTTTGCCGACACCCTTCTGTTCAACCACAGCACGAACCTTAGCGTCACCCCCACTCTGCACCTTAACCCGTATGGCGTTGAGAACTTGCATTGCTCCCAACTGCGTCTCCCCCACTTGGGATGGCTCCCCAATCGCTGAGATGATGGCGTTAAGCTTGTTCCGCTGTGGGCACTCCCTTGCACAGTGCGGACCGCCGCATAGGTAGCAATCCCGCCTCACCTTGGGTGGCATCTTGCCGCCATCACCTACCTTTTCTGGGCCCTTGAAAGGCTTGAAGGCCTTGTGCGATTTGTCTCCACCACTTTTGCTCGAGCTACCCTTCTTGTCCTTGCCTCTCTTAGGAGGTTCCTTGCTGAACTCGATAAGTGATTCGACAACCGCTATGGCTGACGTAAGGTCTTGAACACCACGGCACTTCAGCTCTTGCTCAGCCCACCGCTGCAGTCCATCCATGAAGTAGAGGAGCCGATTCTTCGCAACCATATTAGGGATCTCAAGCATTAAGGAGTTGTACTCCCTGATGTAGTCCTTGATCAACCCCGTATGTTTAAGCACACGAAGCTTCTTCATGGCCGCCTCTTTAGCATTCTTGGGGTAGAATTGCTTACGGAACTCCCCCTTGAACACCTCCCAAGTGTTGATGTTGCATAAGCCTCGTTGCATCTCAGCATGTCGGCATCTCCACCACAAGGTGGCATCATGCTCAAAATACATGGTTGCCATACGACTTTTCGTAGAATCATCAGAAATATTCATAGCATCTAAATAGCTTTCAACCATCCATAAGAAATTATCAAGTTCTTTAAAGTCGCGCTTACCTCCATATTTGGGCGGCTCAGGCACTTTCAGCTTGGGTGCCACACTGGGCGCACTGCCAGCTGCAACACCAGCGGCCATGGCGGCCTTGCACAAGACTAGGTCCCCCTTGACCTCACTGAGCTCCACCTTCAGTGCGCTCACCTTTGCTGCAATGGACCTGCGAAACTCCTCCATGGCCTTATGCATGTCAGCAACAACCGAATTAAGGGTACCTTGGAGCTTGCCTTCAAGCTCTTCGACACTGCTGCCCCTGTCCTCCTGCTCCTCCATCCGAGAATCAAGAGTGTCTAGCTGCTCATGGACATCACCCATGGCTAGCTCGACCTTGACCAACCTCCCCTCATAGGCTGTAAATGCATCCTACGATGTTGGTGACAATGCCTTGGACCTTCTTTTCTTCCGAGCGTCCCCACGGGTCTTCTGACAACCCCTATCCTCTGGAACCTCTCCAACTTGGCTAGCTTCCGCCCCCTGGCTTGCCATCGTCACAATCCTCCTCCACGTAACTAGGCTGTCAAACCTGGCTCTGATACCACTTGTCACGGGACGAGACTTTAGCTAGTCACCGTGCGGCACTTAGCTTGGATTTCACCCCTTAAACAAACCAAGTCAGCCTTCCCCTGGTGCTGGGTGCAGTCCACCTATGGGACTAAGAGGCTTGTGAAGCTTAAAATGCAGAGGTAGGAAGTTGGGAGAAAATGAGAGTTTATTAGATGCAAGGAAAATTTACAAGAGCTTGGGTATATGCTTGGCTGAGTACCCTCTGCCTTCTGAGGCCCCTACTATTTATAGATGAGGCCAACCACCCCAGGCAGAGGTTCTAGAGCATTCCCCAAGAGTCCTCATATTTTACACTTTCTAGAACACTCTCAAATCCTCCCACTTGTCCTAATTCTAGAATTCTCCTTACTCTAGAATTATGTACAAGGCTCTAGAATTTTCTACATGCAGCCCAGGTCCAGAAAGCCTAGTTCGGACCACTATTCATGTCCTTATTTAGACCACTGTTCTGGTCCTTATCCAGACTACTGTTTTGGTCCTTATCCCTTCTCACAGGCTGCTTCTGGAGACTTCCCCGCGATTCTACTTCGCGTCTGGGTGTCGATACCGTTTCCACTTGCGGCCGTGCCATCTAGACGCTCGGCGCGAGCGCGCCAGGCCGTCGAGCCTGAGACGTTGCACCGCGACCCTGGCATTGGGACCCTTCTCTTGGGCGTCCGAGCTCGCAGTCCGTAACACTACGCTCTGGATACATTAGCATGGGATAACATCATAGGATTCCGGTCCTATTGTGTTGGCCTTCGGGATCGGAGTAATGATTAACAAGGACAGTCGAGGGCATTCGTATTTCATAGTCAGAGGTGAAATTCTTGGATTTATGAAAGACAAACAACTATGAAAGCATTTGCCAAGGATATTTTCATTAATCAAGAACGAAAGTTGGGGGCTCGAAGACGATCAGATACCGTCCTAGTCTCAACCATAAACGATGCCGACCAGGGATCGGCGGATGTTGCTTTTAGGACTCCGCCGGCACCTTGTGAGAAATCAAAGTCTTTGGGTTTCGGGAGGAGTATGGTCACAAAGCTGAAACTTAAAGGAATTGACGGAAGGGCACCACCAAGAGTGGAGCTTGCGGCTTAATTTGACTCAACACGGGGAAACTTACTAGGTCCAGACATAGTAAGGATTGACAGACTGAGAGCTCTTTCTTGATTCTATGGGTGGTGGTGCATGGCCGTTCTTAGTTGGTGGAGCGATTTGTCTGGTTAATTCCGTTAATGAACGAGACCTCAGCCTGCTATAGCTACGCGGAGTTCAATCTCCGTGGCTAGCTTCTTAGAGGGACTATGGCCGCTTAGGCCAAGGAAGTTTGGGGCAATAATAGGTCTGTGATGCCCTTAGATGTTCTGGGCCGCACGCGCGCTACACTAATGTATTCAACGAGTCTATAGCCTTGGCCGACAGGCCTGGGTAATCTTTGAAATTGCATCGTGATGGGGATAGATCATTGCAATTGTTGGTTTTCAATGAGGAATTCCTAGTAAGCGCGAGTCATCAGCTCGTGTCGACTACGTCCCTACCCTTTGTACACACCGCCCGTCGCTCCTATCGATTGAATGGTCTGGTGAAGTGTTCGGATGGCGGTGACGGGGGCGGTTCACCGCCCGCGACGTCGCGAGAAGTCCATTGAACCTTATCATTTAGAGGAAGGAGAAGTTGTAACAAGGTTTCCGTAGGTGAACTTGCGGAAGGATCATTGTCGATGCCTGCCCAGCAGAACGACCCGCGAACCCGTTTCAAAGAAGGCGGGGTGCGGGGGGGAAAGGCGTCGGGCAAGAGCCCGGTGCCTTCCCTTCTGCACCCCGGGGTGCTCGTGAGCGCGCGTGAATCGAGACCGCCCACCCGCGCCCCCGCTAATGAACCTCGGTGTGGACCACACCAAGGAAAACCAACGTGGAGGCCGGCGCCCGCGCATGCGGGCCGCGCGCCTCCCTCTACACTTACGAAAACGACTCTTGGCAACGGATATCTCGGCTCTCGCATCGATGAAGAACGTAGCGAAATGCGATACTTGGTGTGAATTGCAGAATCTCGTGAACCATCGAGTCTTTGAATGTAAGTTGCGCCTCAAGCCATCAAACGCCGAGGGCACTCCTGCCTAGGTGTCACGCAATGTCGCGCCCCCACCCCCCGTGCACGCGGCGAGGTGGAAGGGTCAGATGCTGGCCTCCCATGCGCACTCCCCGGTCGCGGTTGGCCCAAAAGTGAGTCCTTGGCGCCGAGCGCAAGGGCAAAGCGGTGGCCACTCGCGTTCGTGTCCTGTGCCCCTGCGCACCCAGCGTCCTGTGGGGAGCTCGTTCGGACCCCCGAAACACCATCCGCGCGGATGGCCTCGCAACGCGACCCTAGTTAAGGCAGGACTACCCGCTAAGTTTAAGCATATCAATAAGCGAAGGAAAAGAAACTTACTAGGATTCCCCTAGTAACGGCGAGCGAACCGGGAATAGCCCAGCTTGAGAATCAGTCGCCCCCGGCATCCGAATTGTAGTCTAGAGAAGTGTCCTCAGCGGCAGACCAAGCCCAAGTCCCCTGGAAGGGGGCGTCGGAGAGGGTGAGAGCCCCGTCGTGCCCGGACCTTGTCGCTGTTGGAAATTAGATTCTATTATTTAGCCATTATCTCTATATTTTAGGAAGTTTAAGTTATTTATTTGTTTTAGGTTGTTATCATTTAAATTAGATTAGATAAGATTAATTAGTTATCTTTTTAGATAATATTATCTTGTAAAGCCTATTTAAAGGCTGGATTATTTTATGTTTAATGAGAGATTCAATTTTTCATTCCATCTTCTTATTTTCGGGAATCCTTGATTTTTTAACATTTGGTATCAGAGCCTATTCTCAAAAAATTCCATGGCTTCCGAAAATTATGTCCAGCCCTCAATCCCTCATTTTGATTAGATAAGATTGATTAGATAAGATTGATTAGTTATCTTTTTAGATAATATTATCTTGTAAAACCTATTTAAAGGCTGGATTATTTTCTGTTTAATGAGAGATTCAATTTTTCATTCCATCTTCTTATTTTCGAGAATCCTTGATTTTTTAACATTTGGTATCAGAGCCTATTCCCAAAAAATTCCATGGCTTCCAAAAATTATGTCCAACCCTCAATCCCTCATTTTGATGGTCATCATTACGACCATTGAAGTATGTTGATGGAGAATTTTCTCTGGTCCATAGAGTATTGGACCATTGTTGAAGCTGGAGTTCCAGAACCAACGACAGGTGCAAATGATGCACACAGGGCAGAAATTGAGAAGGAAAAATTGAAGGATCTCAAGGCTAAGAACTATTTGTTCCAAGCCATAGATTGGGCTATCTTGGAAACAATTCTTAACAAGTCTACTTCCAAGAATATTTGGGATTCCATGAAGAAGAAGTACTAAGGGAATGAAAGAGCAAGGCGGCAACAGCGCCAGGCTTTGCGGGCAGAATTCGAAGTTCTATAAATGCAGATTGGTGAACTGTAGATGATTATTTTGCAAGGATGATGGCTATTGCAAACAAGATGAGGATCCATGGTGAAAATCTAGAGGATGTTGCTATAGTTGAGAAAATCCTTCGGTTTATGACAACAAAATTCAATTATGTTGTTTGTTCAATTGAGGAGTCAAATCGATATGGTCATGTTTTACTATGCTTGCTAGTGGGAGGTTTATAAACGATAGCACATGTCAACATGTTAATTGTGGAACCGGTTCATGTTATACTTGTTATCCTGTTTGTGGAATTATACACTAGCAATTTTTGTGCCCACTAGTGGGAGGTTTATAAACACTGGTCATGACTTGTAGAGGAGACATCTATTTCATTCCCATACTCGTACCAATTTTATCTTGATACTTGATTACATTGTTGGTATGCCTTAACTTTAAGTAAAGATTACTCATCGTTTACTTACTGAGATATCTCATGATTTTTCCTTGTCCACCATTTCAGGTAGTGAGACCTGAGATGGAGGAAAGCAAAGGGAGTGACGAGCTAGAAAGCTACCTTCTTGTCTTTTGGAGTTAGGCCGCTAAACAAAAAAAAAAAATTGATATAGCCTTTGGACCATAGTGCATTCTTTTGTAGACTAGATTTCCTCTTAGAGATAATAATGGCTATACTGATGGACTTGTGTAAGTTTTTGTATACTCTTGACCTAGCAAAGCTTTGGTTCTTGAAAGTCAAATTTTATTTTAAGATATTGATCCTAGTTATAGATTGCTAGTTATGAATTAAACAAGTTTGAGCATAGTGCATTTGTGGGATCCTCTCATAGGTGTTCGGCGTCTATTTCACTCTAGTTCTAAGGCGTGACAACAAAGAAGGTAGGAGTTGGCAACTATGGGAACGAAGCACAAGTGATCCGACGGCTAAAGGACATGGAGGACAGAGAGAAGGAGATGGTTGGAAAATCAAAGGTTAGTGCAAATGCTATAGATGGGAATGGCTATATTAATTTATAATGATTCTCTTGTAAGTAAATATAAGAGGCTTAGGGGGGGAGCGCAAAAAGAGTGGAGTGAAAAAGTTAGTTGTAAAAGAAAAAGTTGATTTGTTGTCTATTCAAGAATCGAAGGTAGAGATGATGGATCATCAATTTTGTAGGAAGCTTTGGGGATCAGAGAACTTTGATTGGGTTGCGAAACCATCTAAAGGGGCATCTAGTGGTTAATTTGTATTTGGAATTGTGATGTGTTGAGGAAGGAAAAAATCATTGAAGGTGAAAATTTTGTGGGAGTTTTTAGATTTTGGGGAGTATTTGCAATCTTGTTCCCATTGTGAATATTTACTCTCCATGTGACTTGCCTAGTAAAAGGGCTTTGTGGAACAACCTTAAAAATCTGGTGATGGAAATTGGAGGCAACTAGTGTTTAATGGGTGACTTCAACGCCATAAGAAACGAGTAGGAATGGAATGGAGGCAAAAATAGTAGGAGGGAAATGGTGGAGTTTGATGAATTCATTTGAGAGTATGGTCTAATTGATCTACCATTAATAAGTAGAAAATTCACATGGTATCAGCTAAATGGTGCAGTTATGAGCAGGTTGGATCAATTCTTTCTTTCTGAAGAATGGTGCCTCGATTGGGGGGATGTTAAACAATGGGGATTGAAAAGAACAAAGTCTATTCATTGTCCAGTCTTGTTGAAAACTCATGTAATTGATTAGGGCCCTAAGCCATTTCGATTTTTTGATGTGTAGATCTCTCACCTGAGTTGAAAAACCTAGTGGGGAGGCGTGGAGGGCAACCAAGGTCACAGGGTGGCATGGATATGGCTTGAAAGAAAAACTTAAGGAAACAAAGAAAGCTTTGAAAACCTAGAGCAAGAACATGGTTTCGGAGGTAGATTCTAGATACAAAGGTGTATGGACTCCATTGCTGCCATTGATCTAAAAAGGGAAACAACCCCTTTGTCTGCTGAAGATGTGGAATTAAGAAGGAATAGCTTTTTAGAATTGTGGAAACATCAAAAAGCAAAGGAGAGCATGTGCCACCAAAAAGCAAGAAGGGTGTGGATCAAAGATGGGGATGCTAACACGAAATTTTTTCATAGATGTGTCAAAAGGAAGGAGACAAAATGAAATGTTACCATTTAGGTGGGAGACAAGTACTTAGAGGAGGCTAATGAGATAAAGGAAGGTGTGGCAAGGCATTTTGAGACAATGGCGGAGCCAGAGGGGTGCAAGGGGGGGGGCGCTCGCCCCCCCTGAAATTTGAAAATCTTGCAACTTAGTATATGAAAAATTATCTAGCCTCCCCTGAGCTTTGAAAATTTTAGTATTTTGCCCCCCCCAAAAAAAATTTCTGCCTCCGCCCCTGTTTTGAGAAGCTGTTTGCAGAAGATAGGTGGCAACGTCCTCACCTTGATGGGATAGAATTCAAAAAGATCTCAACAGAAGATAACTCAATGTTGCTTACACCATTCAACGAAGAAGAAGTGAAAAGAGTAGTGTGGAGCTGCGACTATACTAAAGCATCAGGACCAGATGGGTTTAATTTCAAATTCATCAGAGAAATGTGAGAGGTGATTAAAGAGGATATGATGGGTTTTGTTGAAGACTTTCACAAACACGAGAAATTGGTAAAAAGGATAAATAGCTCTTTCATTGTGTTGATACCTAAAGTTGTCAATCCCCAAAAAATTGAGGAGTTCAGACCCATATCTTTAATTGGAGTAATGTATAAGGTGATTGCCAAGCTTCTTGCTAATAGGCTAAGCTCAGTAATGGGTGGTATTATTGGAGAAAATCAACTGGCATTTGTTGGGGGAAGGCAGATGGTTGATAGCATTGTAATTGCCAATGAAATAATTGAGAAGGTGAAGAAAAACAAGAAAGAAAGTTTTGTGTTTAAAGTGGACTTCGAGAAGGCATATGATAAAATATGTTGGGAGTTTTTGGACTATATGATGATGAGGATGCACTTCAAACCAAAATGGAGAAAGTGGATTAATGAATGCCTGAAGACAACAAAGGTATCTATTATACTTAATGGCAGTCCTACCAAACAAGTTAAAATTAACAAAGGCTTCAGGTAGAGAGATCCTCTCTCACCCTATTTATTCCTTTTGGTAGCCGAAGGCTTTAATGGCATTTCATCTTCAACAGTTAATCAGGGACTTTTCGAAGGGATCGAAGTTGGTAATAGAGGGATGAAAGTGTCTCATCTACAGTTCACAAATAATTCGATATTGTTTGGTAAGGCTATGGAAGAGAATATATGGGTAGCAAAAAGTATCATGAGGACTTTTGAGTTGGTTTCTATATTGAAGATCAACTTTGGAATAAGCTAACTATTAAGCATAAAGGTTTCAGGTGATTGGATGTCAAAGGCATCCCATATTTTGAACTGTAAACAAGGAGTCTTCCCTTGTAAGTACCTTGGAGTACTAATAGGAGGCAATTGTAGAAGCATTGTTGTTTGGAAACCATTGATTGAGACATTTAAGAAGAAATTGAGCTTGTGGAAGGGTCAATTCCTCTCTTTAGGTGGAAGGATCACTCTCCTCAACTTCGTGCTATCTAACCTCCCACTGTTCCTCCTCGTGTCCATGCATTTTCTACCAAAAGGTTTGATTCTCTCTTTAGATAAAATTCGTAGAAACTTTTTATGGGGGG
>BPVZ01000054.1:1142175-1155854 GCA_020521535.1 Rubroshorea leprosula | reverse complement strand
AACTGTAATTATTTATATTAATTAAAATTCTAAATTAATTTATAATTAAATCACAATGTTTTCCTCAAATTTTCTTTCTTTAACAGACATTATAGATTGTCGTTAACCAATGTCGGCAACCAAATAAATTTAAAGCATTTTCTTAGCATCCAAACACCCAAACCATACCATTTTCTAGCCAAACAAATGGAAACCCACCTTTGCCCAACTGCTTTTGTTCTTTCCATTTTGAACATTGAAATCATTTAGACAATACTTAAAAAATATGAAGAAAAAGATCCAAAAATCCCTCACAACTTGCAACTTGGATAATCTTTGCAAATAAACATATAACAAAAAAAAAAATGGAGCTGGGTTCGGTGGAACCCAGTTGCTACCGAACCCAAATCAGCTAGGTTTGGTGGAACCGAGCAACTGGGTTCACCGAACCCAGCAGACACAGAGGAAGAGGAAGAAGAGGAAGAAGAGGAAGAAGAGGAAGAAAGAAAAAGAAAAAAAAGAAAGGAAGAAGATGATCGAAAGAGGGGAAGAAGATGGATCAAGAAAGGGAGATGGGTAAATTTGTAATTTTTTATTTTTTTATTAAGGTAAAATCAATTTATGAGTTGGCGATGACATGTCTTAAAAAAAATTCCAAATCAACGTTTTTTTAAATTGTTTCTGCCATGTCATCAAAAAAATTATAAAAAATGCCACGTGTCGTAGTTAACGGTCTAAATTGACAGAAGGACTAACGGAGTGCATTTCTTATAGTTGAGGGATCAAAAAAGTGCAAAAAAATGTTGAGGGACCAAAAATGTGCAACTCACTAAAGTTGAGGGATCAAATTTAGCATTTAACCTATTAAGATTAAACACTCATTAATTTAAATAATTAAAGCTATTAATTATAATTAAACTTGTACTAAACTAGCATAATCTTTTTGATTGTACAAAATCAAAATGAAATCTAACAACAAAACCAAAACCAGGATTTAATAAATTTCTCTCTTTTTCTACACTGATAATTAACTTGCAACAAAACCAAATCGAAACCTTGAAAATTCATACTACTTCAATCCAGCTTAATGATCACATACTCACAAGAGAAATAGCCAAACCAAAACATATAAACAAAATTTTGAAGCATTCATAATACTAAATTGCCATCCCACAATCACAATATTTGAAACAAAAATCCATCAAACAAAGAAAAAAAAAATCTATAAACATGGGTTTGAAAACCCAGAAATTCGAGTTCCTTGAACCCATGTTGCTGGGTTCCATGGAACCTAGAACTGGGTTCAAACGAACCCAAATTGCTGGGTTCTACAAAACCCAAATCTAGGTTCAAACAAACCTAGACCACTGGGTTCCACGGAACCAGGATCTGGGTTTAAACAAACCTAGATTGTTGAGTTCAAGTGAACCCAGTGTTCTGGGTTCAAACAAACCTAGGTTGTTGGGTTCCGTGGAACCTAGATTTGGGTAAAGAGTAAAAGAGAAAGGCGAAGAAGAAGGAGGAAGAGAAAGAGAGCAGTGGAGAATGGAGAAAGGTGAAAAAGAAGGAGGAATAGAAAGAGTGCAATGAAGAATGGAGAAAGGCAAGCTAGAAACAAAGAAGAGACCAAAGGTAGAAGATGGAGTAAGGGTAAAATTGTCATTTTAAAACTATTTTAATTTAATGAATAATGTTTTGTCCATATCATCATCTTTTTAGTTGTCTTTTTCATGTCATAAAAAAAATAAAAAATACCACATGGACGGAGTTAATGGCTCAATTTGACAAAATGACCAATGTTGTGCATTTTCTTAGAGTTGAGGGATCAAAAAAGCGCAAAAAATTGTTGAGGAACCAAAAAAGTGCAAACCTACAAAGTTGAGGGACCAAAATTAGCATTTAACCTTTGTACAATAGGTCAAGGACCAAATTAGGGATTTCTTTAGTTCAGGGATCAAATCGGGGGTCCGTACAATAGTTCAGGAACCAAAATAGGGGTTTAACCTTGATTATATATATTCCATTTAAATAAACAATACACACGTACATATACGTATTATATTTAAAAAATATGTTTCATATAAATATATAACATATTATAATAAATTGATTATTTTATTAATAAAATATTAGGAAAACCCAAACATAAAATACAATACTAATACATTGGTAAGTTTTTATTCTTTGCTATCAAGGTCAAGAGTTCGAGTCTAATCAACAACGTAATTTTCTGCTTTTTACTTTTTTTTAAATTTAGTTACTTTATTGATGAATTTTGTGGAAATCAAAGATTTTGGTTTTAGAAATTTGAGTAACAACAAAGCCTTAGAGCACCGGTTTGAGGGTTCAAACAAAACTACATATTTTAGTTTGATTTTATAGATCGATGCCAATTTAGAATACCAATCCAAATCGAAAATGTTTTGGATATCCCTTGTGTAGCAAACTTCTACACAACTTTTCTTCTTTTTCATCTAAGGATAAACTTCATTTCTCATGATACAGTTCTTTTACTTTTTCAAGTTTGGGTTGCGCTATGATTTCATTTATTGATCTAAGCTCATAACAACATCACTTATAGGTTTAGACTAGTTAATAGTGAAGCTAAAACATATTAAGGCTTATGGTGAAACACATCAATTTAGCTTTAGTTATTTTAGCAATGAACTTTGTAAAAATCAAAAGTTTTGGTTTTAGGAGACAGGGTAAGAGCAATACATTGAGTACAAATCCAAGGGTTCAAACAAAATTATGGATTTTGCTCTAGTTTTTTAGACTAATAATAGTCTAGAATACTTATCCAAATTGGGAACAATATAGATATCCCTTATACAAGCAAACTTCTTCACAACTTTTCTTCTTTTTCATCTAAGTACAAATTTCATTTCTTGTGATGCGATTCTCTCTATTTTTTAGTTTGGTTAAATCCCCGATTCAATCCCTCAACTTTCATTTTTGGACTAAATTTACCCTCGAACTTCAAAAAGTACTAAAAATATACTTGAATTTTAATTTTTTGAACCAATTTTGTCCTTCTGTCAGTTAAGTGCTGATATGGCAAAATTTCCCGTTAACAAATTCAATTTTTATTAATATTAAATATTACTTGGAAATAAAACAAGTGATGTGGCATTTTTAATTATAAAAATATTGTGACTTGGCACAAAAAATATAATTTAATAAATAAAAATTTTCTTTCTTTCTTTCTTTTTTCCTTTCCTCTTTTTTTCTCCTTCTCTTTCCTTTTCTCCTTCCCCTCCCTACTAGGTTCGAAGGAACCCAGCACCAGCGCCTGGGTTCCTTGAACCCAAGCGCGGGTCAAGGAACCAGGCGTGTTGGGTTCGAGGAACCTAGGTTTGGGTTCCTTCGAACCCAGCACGCCTGGGTTCCATTGAACCTAGGCGCAGGTTAGAGATGAAGTCCTTTCTATGAGGAATCGATGTGAACAAATTGCCATTGACAGCAGATTTCAAGGAGGAAGCCAGAGTCTCATCTCCAAACAGTACGATTTCGAGTGTAAGTGGAAAGAGAAGCGAAAGAGATGGTGGAGAGGAACACAAGATTGATAGAGCCTCCTTTCGAAGCATCAACAACTAGGAAGACGGCGATACTTCTAGAAAGAAGCTCTGGGTTTCTAAAGATCTAGGTTCTTGTGTTTTCAAGAACCCAGATCTGGGTTTACAAGAACCCAGATCTGGGTTTACAAGAACCCATATATGGGTTCTCTTTTTTTTTTTTTATGAATTGTTTTCTAGTTTTACAGGAGAGAACCCAACATTTGAAGAACATACAAAAACTTAGATTTGTGCCTTTTGGAGCTTGAATTTGAAGGTTTTGTTCTAAATTTGGTGGTGCAAAGAATGAGTTTTTTCCATATTAGTGTTTTTTGTAGCTTGAATTTGGTGGTTTTGTAGAAGATTTGATGGTTCGAAGCCTTGAGATTTGAATTTAGTTTGGATGGAATGAATTTTTGTTGTTTGGTTTATAGGAGAGTGAAGGAAAATTGAGTGGAAAATGTCTGTAAAATTTCATTACTGATGTGGAAATGGAAAAATACCATGGTGGCGAAAAAGATATTGTTTTATTTTACAGGTCATTAAGATTTTCAACCAAAATTGATTTCGTGGCAACTTAACGTGACATCTGGCACTTCCGTTGACGGAAGGACTAAATTGGTATCAAAAATTGAAGTTTAAGGATTTTTTTAGTACTTTTTGAAGTTCAAGGGTAAATTTGATTCAAAAATGAAAGTTGAGGGACTGAATCGGGGATTTAACCTTTTAGTTTTGGGTTACACTATCATTTTGTTTATTGATCTGAGCTCATAACAGCATCATTTATTAGTTTGGATTGGTTAATAACATAAGAAAAATAGATTAAGGCTTACGACTAAACATAGTACTTTATGTTTAATTACTTTTGTTTTTTGACTATATTGAAATTATTTATATATATTAATTGGGGGAAGGGCAAAGAAGTTTTGTGGGGTTTGAACATGCTATTTACAAAAAGTGAATAGTCCAAACTCAGGGTCCATACCACTAGACCAAAGCGGGTTGTTCATGTTTAATTTCTTTAGTGATGAATTTTAAGGAAATCAAGGGTTTTGGTTCTAGGAATCAGAGTAAGAAGAAGAACAATGCATCGGGTTCAAGGGTTCAAACAAAATTATGAATTCTAGTCTTGTTTCCTACATCAACAACAACCTGAATATCCCCTGTATAACAAACTTCCACACTATTTTTCTTCTTTTTCATCTAAGGACAAAGTTCATTCTCATGATACAATTATTTTACTTTTTAGTTTTGGATTACGTCATTGTTTTGTTTGTTAATCTAGCTCATAATAGCATTGCTTACGGGTTTAGGTTGGTTAACAATGCAAGAAAAACATATTAAGGCTTCCAAGGAAACACATTAGTTTAGGTTTAGTTTTTTTGGCAATGAATTTTGTAGAAATCGAAGGTTTTGGTTTTAAAAATCAGAGTAAAGACAATGCATTGGGCACTAGTTTGAAGGTTCAAACAAAATATGAATTTTATTCTTGTTTTCCAAATCATTGCCAATTAGAAATATGTATCTAAACCAACAACAATATAACTATCCCTTGTATAGCAAATTTCCCCACAACTTTTCTTCTTTTTCATTCCTACGTATTACTATTAGTGATTAGGGGTGCAACTTGGTCTCAATCCACAGGTTTGGTTTGGTTTGGTTTGAGATCCAAACCAAAGCTGTTGGTTTCAAGAAAATTTGGTTCCAAACTAGAATCATCTTTTCATGGAGTCAACCCAATCTAACTCCGTGGACTTTAGATTGGATTTGGGTTAGTCAAACCAATCCACCAATTGTTCCTCATCTGGTTTCTTCACCAAATTTCCATGGCATTTTTTGTTTATGTATTTATTTATTTGTTTTTTCTTTCAGTCAAAGTTGTTAAAAGCTAACACTTAAAAGAGTTAAAACTAATATTTTTTTATTAATAAAAATTTCTATTTCTTATCTTTTTGGTTAAGAATACATTTAGTATACATTTTTATAATTCATTTACATGAAAAATATAAATGTTGATTTAAATTTAATCAATTGCTAATCAAAATTATGTACCTAGCAATAATGTTAAAATAAATATCCATTTTTTTAATTTTTTCTATAAATAAATTGTAAAATGATATATTTATTACCCCATAACCTGTAATTTAAAAGCACATGCTAGATAAATTATTTTAAAAAAGCAAATAATATAAAAAAATACAAATATCAATGTAAATTTTTTTTTACCCATCCAATTAGCCATATTAACATTCTATATAATGTATTAATATTTATATACAAATTACAAAATTCAAAATCTCTACTAAAAAATTTATCTAGAATTTAATAATTTATCAAAATATTCGTAATAATGCAAGATGGTCCAAAGTTTTCATAGAAGTTATAGAAATTATAAAGTTCAAACTTAAAAATATGCATCGTAGAAAACCTCAGACTTATAAGAATTATGACACTACAACAAGATCAGTAATCCACTTAGTCACCAATGTCAAATAATCAAGAAGTCGCCAAACTCTGATTATTGACATATGATACTGCAATAAGATCAGGATCCATAAAGATATCTAAACTTTAAAAATATATATATATATAGTTAAATTTCTTTTCCACCTGATAAATAAAAATAATCAACAATAAGGATAAGAAAATTAGAAAACAAATAATTACTAGATTCATCAATGTTCACCAACTCTTCCAAATCCACCTCAACCTCAACAGGAAGTGATGAAGGCCTAAACCAATCTTGAGCACAGATCAAACACAGCCTCGATGACAGCAACTACGAAATTGGTCGAGAACTCAACCTCCATAGCTAAAATTAAATCAGACTTTGAAGCAATAATAGAAATAAGAATACTCAGAATATCGCTTGCCATCCTAGCAAGAACTTGATACTTGCTTCTATTTGATCTCTACCAAGTTAGGATATCAAAATCAACCCCTATCTTCATCTCCTTAGTGCTCTCCTCCAAGTAGCGGTCTAGCTCCAACTTGGAATCAACAATTTCTCATTTCTCTTTACGTAGCTCATCCATTCTTGATCCACCTTCCCAAAGTCATTCAAATTTGGCTGGTCAACTTCCATTTCTACCCCTTCATGAACTCTTATACTTCTGTGTGGACTTGTTTTCTTAGTCAATTTATAATGCTCAAACAACCTTTTCAAGGCATTTTCAAGCTTCGTCATTAGAGCATCAAATCTTGTCTCTCCTAGCAATATGTGGAGCAAAACTTAACATACTCTAATTTGTAACAAGGAACTAACACCATAACAATCATCAAAAGCACATTCACTTGATCCGTGCCTCCCCAATACTTGTTAAATTTCTCTCTCATTTTTAAGCTCATTGATTGAAGATATGGCTCTAAACTATGAGCCCAATCATTCAATATCCTTTCAATAACACAAACTTGTATGAAGTATGAATTGGTAGTGATACACAAAGTCCCAACTAGTTTCTTAGTAGCCTCTTAAAATTGCTTTAAAAATTTTACAAACACATTTGACTTTTGCTAATCTTCATTTGTAGGAACCCCATTCTCAAGATTACAAATAAATTGTGGATTTTCCTCTTTTAATCTCTCAAATGCCTTTTGGAATTTAGTAGAAGTATTTAATATAAAGTACGTGGAATTCCATTTAGGTGAAACACTTTTATTAATTTTTTATTTGTTTTATATTTCACGCCATACTTCAATATCAATAATAGTTATACAAGAGTATCATTTTTTTGACACCTCAATGTAGTGTCTAATATATTTGGCAAAAAATAATTCTACTACAACGGGAAAATATTTAACATTGAATTGTAATATCAAATAATAACAATGTCAAATAATTAGTTATAATGTAATATATTTCTTTGTATTTTTTACCAAATAAATTTTGACAATATAGTGTAGAAAAAAATGTCAAATAATTAGTTACAATCTAATTTTTTTTTTTGTATTAATTTCTTATTTGTTTTATATTTGATACGTACCGCAACATAAAAGATAATTATATAAGAGTACCATCTTCTTAACACCTCAATGTAGTATGTAATAAATTTGGCAAGAAATAATTCTATTATATGGTAAATATTTAACACTGAATCGTAATATCAAACAATAACAATGTCAAATAATTAGTTACAATATAATATATTTTTTGTATTTTTTCCAAATAAAATTTGACACTACAGTACAGAAAAACGTCAAATAATAACAATGTCAGATATTTTTCTCATATATATCGAACAAGAAATCAAACTAAGCACAATAAATTAAAAAATATGGAGCCTATTTAAATCCATAATTTTTTAAAATAATAATAAATGAGATTAAAATTTAAAATTAATAATTAGCATGAATCATAACATTTAAAAATAAATTTTATATTATTTAATAATTAGTTTTTTTATTTTTTAAATTTATAATATTATATATAAATTAATTTAATAATATGATATAAAGCATTATTCATAAATTTACGTGTTTAGAATAATAATAATAATTATTATTATTATTATTATTATTATTATATCCATAAGTAAAAACCCAACACCTGAAAAGAAAACCCTAGGCTATTTCACTTATGTAAAAGAAAACAATTTGTTACAAATCATTTACTAACTTTCTTATCTTTTTAATTTCGTCTATTATCTTTGGATTCTTGTAATTTTGTCTATTCTCTTTTAGACTCATTTCAATTTCATCTAGTCCATTATCTTTAATAAAAATATCTTTATTTTTCAAAAGAACATTTAGCCCTCTAACTATATTTGTTTTGATCTTTCAATCCTTAATTTTATATTTGCCTTGAAAACAACTTTTATTCTTATCTTGCTAAAATTTTTAGTTCTTTTAGAGCTGATGCTCTACATACTTTATAGACATATCTGTCCGATAGTAAATCATCAGTTCTATAAGGTATCATTCCTTCTAGTGTTATAATTTTTGTTATAATATCAATCTGTTGATCATAAAATCTTACTGACTTTCTTAATTCCATTCTTAAAAACATTATTTTTTTGGCTTTGATACTAGAATTTTTCTAGGGTTTTCAAAACCTAACTCAGACTATAAACTTGTGTGTAGCTGGTATGCTAAGTTCAATAGAATCAAATCTATTAAGCATCTAGTAGAGATAATCATTGCTTAACCTTTTTGAGTCTTTTAAATCCTTGTTTAAATTTTCTATTGTTCGCTTTAACTTTTCGAGTTTCTTGAAGAGATAATAATCATCTAGATCTTCAATATTACTTATTTTTTCTAAAATATTTACTATTTTATCTTTACAATATTTGCATTGTTGCTCATAAATCACTTTATCTAGAATTATTTCTTGAATCGAGTCAAGCATCGTAAAATATTATAAATAAGTTTTTAAGACAAGCTTTTCTATTTGAAATATAAGAGGTCAGGTACTATTTCCCAATCTAATCTAAGAAATAATAATGTTAAAGAATAATAGGAATGTTTCTATGCCCACTTAGCTTTCACATGATAAAAAGAATGAGTTAGAACTATATGTGAAAATCTCTTAGTCTAGCCTTTGGTCAAGCTTATGCTTCCTTCATTCAACCCTTAATGCCACACTTTAGCTACATAGGTATTCGAATAGAACTGATGACCTCACTGTTGTCTAAGTATTTTCAGTGGTTCTTCTCATTATTTTCTACGATGTAAATCAAGAAGGATAAAAGCATAAGAATTATTCTAAAACATGATTATATTTCTTAGAGGAGAAAGAAGAAGTTCCCTTTCCTCTTGAAGGGTGTTTACAGATGCATGGTAGAAGGCTTTTTAGGTAAGGTATTTGGATGTTCAAATTAAAGCTTTAGTTTTTATCTCAAGTTGGTTTGATCTAAATTAGTCTGTTTATCCTTTCTCCCTTTTTTTCGTTTTTATTTTAATCTAAATTAGCTTCTTTCAATTTGGTTTTGTAATCCCACGTGGGTGAGCTAGATCTTTAATGCATGTCATGGAATCCTTTTGATTATCATGAATGATTTTCCAATAGTGGGACAAATCTAAGAAAGATATCCTTTGATGTTGCTTTAAATCTTTTGAAGTTTGGCTTCCACTGCATTTTTTTTTTTTTGAGAAATTTAATGTGATATGATTATTTGATCTTGCCTTCGCGTATTTATTTTAGTAAGTGTTTGGGTAGCTTCACGATCCAACACTGTTGAGGTTTTCGGCTGCTTCCACACCTGAAATTCTCGAGGATGTCTCCTTGGAGAAGACACTCCGACGCTCAAGTTAGCAATACTCAATATTCTAGAGAGAGAAGCTCTCGAAGAGTAATTGCAGAAAGAGAAGCGTAGTGGAATTACCTTCATCCGAGGTAGTTGGGGGGTATTTATAGCCCCAAATGCTGACAAGAGTTCAAACATGTAATCATCTGATTGGTCCACGTGCCACTGCCCACGTGGGTATGTCTCCTCCTCTTGGGCCTATGGGTGCATAGTTAGGCCTGCTGCATGTGGCCCAAAGTGGGTGTTGGGCCTAATCCCAACATTACTCCCCCATCAACGTTCGGTTGACGAACTGGGTTGAGAGTCTCATTAGCACGGTGTTTGACCCTAGGGATGAGGAGTGCCGTTTTATGATTCATGATCGATCTCATGCACGGCCGATCTGGGCGGCCTGAAGCCAGTGTGGCCTGGTCTGATGCGTATGCGTATGCCAACTTCCAACCGAGCAGGCAGGGGAAGCTGGTGTTGACCCCAGCGAGCTCGATGTTAATCAGTGAGCTAAGCGGGCGTGCAAGGGTGACCTCGCATAATGGATCTTCTGTAGTAGAGTGAAGGCGAGCATATAGTGAACGAGTTGAGCCAATCAACCCAGATGGGCTGAAATGAGCGACCTCAATCGTCACTATAATGTAGATCTCCAAAATACAGAGTAAATTTGAAGGAGTTGGTGATGATCTAACGTTTGATGTTCAAAACTAAGGTGAATCTCTAAATTGTTATGACCTGGTGTCTAACGATTGTTCGAACTTGGAATCTCTGAAGAGATCTACAACTGCCACGTGGACACGTTTAACTAGGGGGCCATAAACACGGGTACGACATTCTAGGAGCACTATCTGAAGGACAAAAAATAAAAGTAGTTACTCAAACCATTACACAGTACGTTAGCATTTTCATTAGCAAGGTTTGTAGAGACGTTCCAAGCCATTCCTCAGAACTTTCAACGAAAGGACATCCTACTTCACATACTCAGGTAAAAATGGCTTCTTTTCATGATGCGCAAGAGTTTCGGGGTAACCAAGGTGGGGAAGAAGAAGTAGATGTGATATCAGTGGAGCCTATCACCATGATAGTGCCGCTGGAGTTGCAAGATTCGCCCAGAACCACCACGCCAGAGAGTAGCGCTAGTCCGAGCGTGGGTGGTGGTTCTTGTGACCACCGGCCTTCAACCGGGAAGAGTTGCAAGATTCCCCTTCTTTTTGATGAACTTGCATCAACTCGGTCACTGTATGTTTAATCTCCCTTTAGCTCTCAAATTTGTTGGAAAATAGCTTGGCGAGCTGAGAGTATGAGTCTATAGAGTGTCTGGGGAGTTTGTGATACCTTCTAGCCGTTGACTTCAGTGTCGCTAGAAACACTTTGCACATCATGGCATCATTGGCGTTTTGAATCCTCATGATGGCTTGATAGGTATGTAGATGTTCATCTGGGTCGCCCGAGCCATCATATGTCTCCAGGTGAGGGATTTTGAATCCCTCTTGATACGGTTCTGCTGTGATGGATAGGTTAAGTGGAGCACTATCCAAATCAAGGGTCTGTTGGTGCGACCTAGGACTTTTCAGCTTGTCAATGGATTTTTGTACATCCCGTAGCTACCTTTCAAGGTCTGCATTCTTTCTCATTAGTTCTTCACTGTGTTTGGACGAGCTAGGCTCGTTATTTAACTTCCCACTTCCCCTTGGTTTGGTCGGCACTATTATATTGCTTAGAGCGGGGGAGTTTCGAGTTGCCACAACCGTAGCTGGTTGTGCATCCCTATTCAACAGAGGAATTAGGGGGTCATCTGGGATCAGATGGGCAAGGATTTTACCCATTGCCATTTTGAGAACTCTGGTTTTCTCTTCGAGTTCGGTTGTCCGAGCAAGCTCTGTTGACCTTTCAGGTCGTTCATGTTATGAATTGCCTTGTCTGGGATGTCCACGCCTTGTTCCTGTTGGAATTTGAAATTGCTCAGGCTGAGTTGCATACCCAGTTTGTGTTCTTTCATCATCATCTGTTCCACTTAGTTGTTCTTGTTATGCTCCTCCAACAAAAAGGTTTCTCAGCATTGTCCTAAAATCATTCAAGCCGAGCTCATATAGTTGAGTGTCCTCCTATTCATCCATTTCATTTCTTGGAGGGCGACTTTTAGTAAAGGTACGAACCATTTTGTCTTTCAGCCGGTTAAGCTATACAACTTCTTATTCACGTTTCCCACAAACGGCGCCAACTATTTGGGCAGCTTCACGATCCAACACTGTTAGGTCTTCGGCTGCTTCCACACCTGAAATTCCTAAGGATGTCTCCTCGGGGAAGACACTCCGACGCTCAAGTTAGCAATACTCAATATTCTAGAGAGAGAAGTTCTCGAAGAGTAATTGCAGAGAGAGATACGTAGTGGAGTTAATTACTTTCATCGGAGGTAGTTGGGGGGTATTTATAGCCCCAAATGCTGACAAGAGTTCAGACATGTAATCATCCGATTGGTCTACATGCCACTGTCCACGTGGGTATGTCTCCTCCTCTTAGGCCTATGGGTGCATAGTTGGGCCTGCTGCATGTGGCCCGAAGTGGGTGTTGGGCCTAATCCCAACAATAAATTTATTCTTCCTGTTTTTGTGAAGAGTCTGTTTATTTAGAGAGACAGAAAAATAATCACAAAACAGATTTTCCATACGGAGATCAAAACTTTAACCGGGAGAATTCAGAAGAATTTGTAGAAAATATTATGATCACTTTGTTTAATATTATACACAATTCTATTTGTAGCATTCCCTTTTCTTTTTTATTTTTTTGAAGAATTCAACAATGATATAAAATCCCAAAAATTGAGAAACAACGATGAGAGAATTAGTTTTTTTCTTTAAAAAATTCATTTTCCTTCTCAGAATGAGTCTGTGTGCATTTTTTCTTATTCTTTTTTCATTTTTTCGCCTTTTTCATTCTGGCTGTAGTTGGTCAGATATTGAATGGCACAATAAAGGAGGATAGAACGGCAGATCCAAATGCTAAAATTTCAGATGTTCCACTCGTATCTTTCTCAGAGGCATGCAGATTCCGTTTTCTTGTATATTGCGTAAAGGTTGACTGCTTTATTTTCAGAGGTTTTAGAAAGCAAGTGGGGTTTTGTTAAATCAATGGGAAAAGTCCGGGGTTAAAATTTTAACAAAGTAATGTATGGTAGACATAATATGTGCTAATAATATGTGCAGCAAAACTTAACGTATTTTAATTTGTAACAAGGATCTAACAGTACTCTAACAATTAGCAAAAGCACATTGACTTAATCCGTGCCTCCCCAATGCTTGTTAAATTTCTCTCTCATTTTTAAGCCCATTGATCGAAGATATGGCTCTAAATTATGAGCCCAATTATTCAATGTCCTTTCAATAACACCAACTTGCATGAAATATGAATTGAAAGTGATATACAAAGTACCAAATAGTTTCTTAGTAACTTCGTAAAATTCCTTTAAAAATTTTACTAACACATTTGATCTTTGCTAATCTTCATTTGTAGGAACCTATTCTCAAGATTACAAATAAATTGTGAATCTTCTTCTTTTATTCTCTCAAATGTCTTTTGGAATTTAATAGAATCATTTAATATAAAATACATGGAATTCCATGTAGTTGAAACACCTTTATTAATTTTTTATTTATTTTATATTTGACGCCGTACTTCAATATTAGAGATAGCTATACAAGAGTATCATCTTCTTGACACCTCAATGTAGTGTCTAATAAATTTGACAAAAAATAATTCTACTATAATGGAAAAATATTTAACATTGAATTATAATATCAAATAATAACAATGTCAAATAACTAGTTACAATGTAATATATTTCTTTGTATTTTTTACCAAATAAATTTTGATACTACAGTGTAGACAAAACGTTAAATAATTAGTTACAATATAATAT
>BPVZ01000054.1:1103832-1116550 GCA_020521535.1 Rubroshorea leprosula | reverse complement strand
GGTGAAGCAGACAAGTAGTGACAGGTTAATTGCAAATTTGGTCTTCCCAATTTTCTCCCTTGGGCTATGAGGATTGATATTGAATCCAAGGTATCCAGTATGGTAACTTTGTCGTTGTCTGTTTTCTAAGGACTTGATGTTCAAATTATTATACAGATAGGAAGACATCTGAGAAGAGTGGGGACTATTTATAAATTTTTTTGTATTTATAATTTATTTTACATTCGAATAATACCAAAAGAATTCAATTTCGTTTTTAAAATTCGTTAAAAATTTTAAATTTCTAACACGACAAATTATACATTTGTAGTTTTAAACCGTCGAGTTCGTGCTTAAAAGTTAAAACAATCCATCTGATCTGAGCCCTCCGGGTATTTTTCTGCTTAACAGAATTTACACGACCAGTTTCACCAAAAGAACTTCGACGTCCAGCCACTGTTCGGTTGACACGTAGTCGCCTATTTGTCCACAAACGGTTACTGACGTGGACCGGACTACACTACTTACTTTCCCTCCCCTCAAAACCCACATCCCACGCGCCAATTTCTTTTCTCGTTTTCTCCGAACTTGGACCACGCGCCAAAACAGGCGTCGCGGGAAACTTCAACTGAACGAGACTCCGTGGATCCCATCCCACATTTACATCATAAAACCGTCTCACGTGGCTGTACTTTCCGAGGAAGTTATAGCCAATCATAATTTTCCACGTGGTACATTGAACCAACACGTCAAGTTGTTTTCCGGATCACGTCGCAAATCGCAATCCAACTGGACACAGGCATTGGATCTGGACACGGCCGATCGCGCTGGCAACACAGGTGGCAAAGGCCCCCTTGAAACCGTGTCATCCGCGTACGTTAGCCAGGCGATTCCTTAATTCCGCCTTCCTTGTTCCAGGGGGGAGAGAAGTTTTCAGGTGGAGGCAGGAGGCTGGAGAGGAGAGGTGTAATCGAGTTAGTTACTTCCACCCTCCGTAATCGTCGTTTGTTTTCCTGTCAATATACCGGTTTATGATTTTAAACAGAATTCTGGTGATGATTTTCAAACTTTTCCCGATTTGGTTGCAGGGGAATTTCAAATAGATTTTGCGGCGTGTGCAGCGGCAAATCTCCTATTTGTTCCTCTGACGATTCTCCCTCCTCCCGGAGGAAGAAGACCAAGCGGTGACAGATTTTATTGGTATTTGGTAGAGAATGCAGTTGCAGGACAGGAAGCTGTCGTCTCGGCTGAAAAAACTCTGGACCGGAGTGGCTGCGCGCCTTTGGCTCCGTAAGAGCGGTAAGTCTCAATTGCCTTGTTATTAAACCTTTCACTCTCCGTCTATCTACCGTCGCCGAGTTGATTGCATTATTGTCGGGTAGAAATTGATGTAATGCCTAAGTGAAATCCTGATTTCACGTTTGTTTTCTTGTGTTTTCAGTTTAATATTTTTCAAGTGAAACGATGACTTGATTGATTCTGATTTCTGAAATTTGTTGTCCTCATTATCAAGATTCAGTTATCAGATCTTTTGCACTTGCGACTGAATTTACAGATCTTTTTGTATTGATTAATTTTATGTGCATTATTTTAGGTGCCATATCAGAATTTACAGATCACTGCTCTTCCACAAACTTATTTTTACCATAAATAACACTCTGATCTGTTTGTTAATATATATATGGGATGATTAGCTGAGATTTTTAGCAGGCTTAACCGGAGCCTTATATTTTAATTGAGAATTCATTGTTTCCTATGAGAAGGAAGGTAGAAATGCAACAGGGCTAACTACTGCCATGGAGCCACTGGGGAATCATCTGTTAGTTGTTGTGGATAGCAGTGGCACTGTAGTCTGTATCTATGTTGCTTTCAAAAAGAACAGCTATTGGCTACATAAACATTTTACTGACCCTCATTTCAAAGAATGTTAGATTTAGTTAGTTTTACCATGTCCTGAAATTACTTTCTGATAATGAATAGGAAAGTTCATTAATTTGATATGTGGAAGCAAAATGTATGTTTAAAATCTTTGGTTCTTCTATTTATTTTATTTATTTTTTCTTTTTGATCAGCATTTAAAGTCTTTAAAATGAGTTCTTGAATGGATGAGAACTTCTTTAACTAAATAGCAAAGATCATAATGATTGTTGAATTTATGTTTTCCAATCCTTTTTCATTTTAATGTTTAAAATCAGACAATTTTGTATAGTTCCCCACGGTGGTTCACTTATTGAATATGGGCCTGCAGGGCTAGTGAAACTACGAAAGGATGTAAGATCTTGTGAGTATGAAGATGTGCATGTGCTGTGGGAAATGCTGCAGAAAAGTGAATCAGAGCGATCCCCTCGAAAGAGCAAAAAGGGACAACAACACTGCAACTGCTTCGAGTGGGCTAAGCATGCACCTCTTCTTCCCCGGAGCTTCTTATCCAGTCATGTTTCACCCTCAAAGTCAGCTTGCATCTAGTTTGCAGTAGTTAAAAGAAGCTCGGTGTGTATTCCAGTCTATGGCCAAAATATGGCTGTTGTTTCAACTAGAATAAAAAAGTAAAGGAGGATCTGTTACTTTCTGTACATGAAATAGACCCTCCTCCGTATCAAGTTACCCATTTGTAGATATCAGCGTCCTACCAAATGAATGTGCTCCATTACCTCTTACCACCATGTTGTCTCCTATAAATACTAAAACTTAACGTATTGGTTTCCATGATAATGCTGGTTTATATATGATATTGTATCTACTTTGAACTTTGAATGTTGTCTTAGCCACGCTTGGGCATACTCTCTCTTCGTGGTAATCGGATTGTTTGTATCCATGTTATCGCAGGTGAGAGCTGTTAAAAGGGACACTTGAGTTTATGAACCGGTTCTGTTTACACACAACAGGTTCATTTTGCTGGAAAATGTGCAAAATCTTTAGAATTTGTTATTTTCTGTATGTTTGACATTTTTATATTTTATATAGCTCTAATTCCATTTTTTGAATTATTCTCGAATTATACTGCTGAAAATTAATTTCCAATAGCGATCATGATCTTTCAAGTGAAGTTAAACAACCGTAGGCCTTCAAAAAAAATTAAACTAAGGGGACCTGTCACAATCTCTCCTGTTTTAAAATTAACAGGAACAAATAGTGAGAAGTCTTATTAATCATTTGATATAAGTGGTTGCCTTGTGGATTTGTGGGTGTATTTCTCTTCCTTACCTTCTTCAGGAGATTCTTACCCTGGCTGATTCAAAGTTTCAAACCCCAACAAAAAGAAAATTATATTCAGAGACAGCAAATGGTGTGATAGGTTGGCAAAATTCCTCAAATCCACCCCTTATTTAAGGGTAACGATAGATCTATCATTCGAATAAATGTAAAGATAAATTATTATTTTTTAATTATAAATTAAGATAAATTATTTATTTTTTAACCGATTAGATTTATTAAGTTAATATTTTTTAACAAAAAGTTAAAGTTATACTTTAAAAATTTATTGATTTATCTTAATTTATAATTTAAAAAGACAATTTATCTTTACATTTTTTTTAGAATAAATCTATTCTTATCTCCTATTTTAAAGTGGATTTGTAGGTTTTAGCATGATGATGCATGGAATATCCTCTAAAGAGACAACGGCTTTGGTTTTGATGGCAGAAGCTCTAGCTCCATATCTCGCCATGAGTGTGAAAATTGGACTTGTAAGTTGAAACATAATATCACAAAATAAAATTAATGGGCAATGAGAAAAGAAAATGCTGTCTTTTTATTTATAATGATACTAAACAGAACCTTAATAGTGCTGATTTATCTATAATTGCAAATTTAATCTAGACGGACCGACCTTATAAGTAACTCCCCTTCCCCTAAATGGGCTGTCCGATCCATGGACACCTGATGTGGGTTTTGCTAAACACAGGCTTTGGGCTTGGGACAACTATAGTAATTTTGCTTCTCAAATTTAATTAATCTCCCGCAAACTGACCATATAATATATACTCGAGAGAGGTTCATCGTCTCTTGCTAGGTGTAGCTTCTTGGTGGCGGCAGTGACTCTAGGGTTTTCTTCATCTGCACATTCAATCACCACCAACCATGGGTCACTCCAATGTGTGGAACTCCCACCCTAAGAACTATGGTCCTGGTTCCCGTTCCTGGTATGTTCTCGAATCCGATGCAGGATTCCTCGACCCTCCTCCTTCAACTACTGTAGTTTCCTTATTTTCCCGGATATTGGTGCTGCTTGGTACGAAAGTTCGTACCTTATGATCGCTGAAACTATTTGAATTTTGGAGACACTAATTGCTATAGTCTTTCCTTGTGTTGATTCTACTAATTTTCTTAGCTATGATTTTAAAGATTTTATTGTAGTCTAGATGAATTTGAGCTGCAGAACCCAAAATGTTATTATATTAGTTTGTAGACTGCATTTATTGTAAGCTTTTTGGTATTCTAGAATGTATCAAAGGAGAGTTAGGTGACCAACATTTGTTTACTTTTGAAGTGGTAGAGACGTGGTGAAATCTTTTCATTGGCTTTTGTTCTTGTTGTGAAATGCAACTTGTTGGTTTTGTTTGTTTTTATTTACACAAACGTTAGTATTTGTTATGGTTTTGTGTAACATTAAGAGTTTTGGGCTTGTATTAATATTTTTGTTCCATTGGCAGTCGTGTCTGTGGCAATCCTCATGGATTGATACGGAAGTATGGTCTGATGTGCTGTAGGCAATGCTTCCGCAGCAATGCCAAGGAAATTGGATTTATTAAGGTAAATTGGTTTTCTTTTATTTGGAGGAGATGAAGAATTTTATGATTGTGTTCTAGGATTTGCTATTACACGTTCCTTGATAAGCTCTTGCTTAATAAAAAAAAAAACCCCTTTTTTTTTGGGTTCTAAGTTCCATTGTTTGGCTGAAATCAACTCCTTAAGCCCCCTTATTTCATGATGTACAG
Organism: Rubroshorea leprosula; assembly: GCA_020521535.1. Taxonomy (NCBI): domain Eukaryota; kingdom Viridiplantae; phylum Streptophyta; class Magnoliopsida; order Malvales; family Dipterocarpaceae; genus Rubroshorea; species Rubroshorea leprosula. The sequence goes on along the minus strand of BPVZ01000054.1, from coordinate 1,111,634 downwards.
CTCTGCCAATTGAATTGATCCGAAGACTCAATATTTTAACAGGGGACATGAAATGTGTTTCCTGTTCCTCCTGTCTCCTTTCCCCAACCCTTCTTCACGCGTTTCTTGTTTTTACATTGTTCCTAATTCATGTCAAGGTCTTGATTTCTTTTAGATTGGAACTGATGCCTTTTTCTCCTGTTCTTTACAGTACCGCTGAGCGCTAGACAATCTGTCCAACACTGGTGGAGGTTCTGTCTGAAGATCTTGTCGCCAGATGTTCACTTTTATAATTATCCTGATGTAGTTTCTCGATTTTTAGTTTGTCCATCTTGTTAGCCAATTGGGAACACCTGCAATTGTTAATGTTACTGTTGAGACATGCAACTTCCATCAATTATGTTGCTTAATATTGCCCAACTTTTTCACGGTGTTGGAGCTTCTTATTCAATTCAATGTTTGCTCTGAAGAATTCATATTTGTCTGCATTCATGCTTTGTGTCTTGTACACCATGGAATTGGCAAAGTGTGGCTATTGATATTATCGTGAATCACTCATCTATGTTTCGTATGGTTTACCAAATTTTTTTTTTTTAAAAAAAAATCTATGTTTCATGTGGCATGCTCTTGTTTCACTCTAGCCATAATTGATTGAAGGGTCGCAAACTTTGCTAAGATGATCTCTTGGGCTTGCTATTTGCTAATAAGGAGTAGAGAATTTACTCCGAGGGGAGATGAGCTAAAAAATAAATGAAAAGTGAAAACTAAATTCGCAGGAAAAAGAATTGGAGGTGCGGGGAATCGAACCCCGTGCCTCTCGCATGCGAAGCGAGCGCTCTACCATATGAGCTACACCCCCGTGTTTGTCACTCTATAATACATATTCCTTTTTAAAAAATGGAACTTACGAGAACTTCCCCCCTTTGTAGGTAATAAACAAAGTGCTTGGCGCGCAAACAAATGCTTCTCTGCTTCTGGACTCTGGAGACAGCGACGTGCCCAACAATAGCCCTTACACGCGTTAGAGTCTCTTCATTCATTCATTAATCATCCAACTCCACTGCAACACTCCATCCTCCTCTATGCCAATTTAATACCTCTTCCGGAACGCTGCAGAGACAGTGAAACTCACATGGTTTCTTTTATTGCTCACTTATTACACATCCATTAAAAATTTAGTTTTAATTATTCACAGTTGCATACTTACTTGTTCATAGGCATGGCCCGTATGGGTTCGTCTTAAAAATTAGCCCAGCCCTACTTTTATCCCCTTATCCCCACCGCTTTTCTGGTAGACTTTAAAAGTTTGTGTCTTTCCAAATCTGGGTGACGAAAGGCCTCATTTTTTGACTTCTGGGTATTGGTTTTATTTGCTTAAATGGTAACTCTGTCTTATTATAGGTTGAGGTGCTTATAAAGGGTTTTTGGGGAGGGAGTGTCGTTAAGGGTGAGAAGAATAATTGCACTCTTCCATCTTGCTTTGCTTTCTGAGGACATTTCTATTTAGGGGTTTCGTGGTTTGAAGAGTGGGAAGAAGGCTTCTGGTGGTTACAGAAGATATTGACATTATGAAGATTGTTGGCATCTGGGTTTCCCTGTTTCTGTTTGGAACGGTTCTGCTGGTCCTCAGCTTCTCTGTCAGCGAAGGTAGTTCCTCCTTTCTCTGCCAAAATTATGCCCTTTTTGTTTCCCTGATTTTGTATGTGTGCTTGCTCATTTGCTTTGTCAAAAGAAATTTGTGCGCAGTTTGCTTAAGGACATGGTGATTGCTAGCTAATGACCAGTAAATGTATTGACTTTCATTCCTTGTTTGTGGAAATGCCGCTTGCTTATTGCTTCTTTGATTGTCAAAAGAAATTTCTGCGCAAAATAGTGCATGTACAGTTATGCACTGTAGTGATTGATAGCTAAGTGAATATTGGTCTCTTTAAGCGTTTGCACTTTTTCCTGCTTTGTTTTTCTTGATTTTTTAGTCACAAGTGAAATCTAGGCAACTAGTGAATACTTGTGAAATGGTTTTTTTTGTGGAATGTTTTTAATTAAGTCAGATCTGTAGGCACTTTCTGGTCTCTGAGCTTTGCAGTTGGAGGAAAAAATTATTAGGTGGACTTGAAAGCTGGCTGTAAATTGGAATATGATTCTGGCCTAACATCAATCATCAATGTACTAGCAAAAATCTTCTGGTTCCATTTGCAATTTGGATTTCAGAAAAATGGTTACGATTATTCACTCATTTTTAAGGTTGCAGAAAGCATTAGGAGATGATGGACGGTTGCCCACAGCCTAGAGTGCCTAGGCGGTTTTTTTTTAATAATAATTTTTTGATATAATTTTAAAAGAATAAGAAAAAAAATGTAAAATAATTTTAAAATTTATAAAATAAATAAAAAAATTAAACATTTTTTTATTCATTATTATGTCTAAAGAGCAAAAGTTAAAGGAATTACTTGACATTTAATGTTTTTTTAATATAATTTCTATAATAAATTAAATGATATCATTTTATTAGGTTAAAAAATTAATAAAAAGCATTCACTCAAATATTATAAGTGTCATTAAGTACGCTTAATAATGTGTAAATATACTTAATTGATTTGAATGAAACAAATCCCATTGAATTTATGCAAACGGAATGACATTATTTAGAGTTTAGGCTGATGCAGATGGAATAACACTGTCTAAGCTCTAGGCGGTGCCTAGAGCCTAGCTTTTTACAACACTGCTCATTTTTATTGACAGATGCCACTCAACCTTTTTTATTAGTTTGCTAAGAGAAACATGATTTTTTTTCCACCTTTTTTTTTTTTTGGATAAATTGCAGCTGGGGCATAACTCATTTGTTGAAAGCTTAGTATCTCCCATTCAAATTGTTGGTTGTGTCTTGTCTATTCGATTTCTAATGGGTGAAAGATCTGCATAAAAAATAATATGATATCATGCCATCATTTAACAGTTGGCTGTTAATTTTATGGGAAACAATCTCAAAAACACTCTTTGCTTGATGATTACTGCTGTCTTTTCTGCTTTAGCCTTCAGATCCCTATTGATCAATATTCAAATCTCTGTTGAATACATCCATGCATGATAGTGAAAGACATCACCTGCCAGAGTTGGTCTCAACACGAATTGTTGTTTCTAAATGCTTATCTTATTAGAACCAGTAACTCATATCTTGAGTGTTATTCCAGGTTTGGCATTTCCCCAAGACAGTGATGGTATGACAGCAGCAATCAGTCGGAAATTGAAGGTAGTTTCCTGAAAGGGCAAAACTTGGAACATTATTAATCAATTATCTGATTCACAGGGAGAAGCAATTTTGGTTGAATAATATTACTTTTTTTTATCCTTTTGCAGAGGAATTCTTATGATAAAAGTAATGAGAAGAGGAGCAATGTGGATCTGGAAGATTATCATCCCATCGATCCAGTTCCAAGTTCAAAGGCTTCCATAAAACCTGGACCCATCCAGCATGGTAGCCCTCTTATACCATACATCCCAGGGAAGCCTTCACCTCCTGGACATCCTAAGACTGGTGGATCCACTTAGCCTGCTAATGAGCCATTTCTCAGCGAAATGCTAGAATGTCAAAAATGTAGCAAATTAAGTAACTTGTTTCTGATTTCACTTAATCATGTTGTCTTTAATATTCTGTCCAGACAGTGAGGCAGTCATCGAGAGTACCTATGTATTATGCATATGTTTGTGTTTCTATGATCTGCAGGAATGCTGTTCCATTACTGACTCTGGCTTAACGTATGTTCTTCAACAAATAACAAGTTCACTTCATTCCCTTGTCATTTTACTTCAATTGTCATCTCTAATCTCTTACCAGTTTTGAATTATGAATTTAGCTTAATCCAATCGATATTGTTGCAGTAACTAAAATATGCAATTCAATCATATCATCAAATCATGATCCCCATTTTGTGGTCTGGCTCGATCCCACCCTTCTCATTGTTATGTGTATTAGATTAAATTTACTTTTTCGATAGTCTAAAATAGTGTCGCTACACCTAACAAAGATGTCAAAACTAAGAGGAAACAAGCAAAAAACATGGAAGAACATCAATCATGGTGCCGACCATTGTTCAAGAGGGACGTCCTTATACAAAGCTACCCAAAAACAGTAGTTTTTAGTGGAAGACAATTAAAAGACCAGAAAGCCAAAAGAGGCATAACTTTCTTCCTCTCTCCAACCTATTTTTATTGCCACCTTTTTAGTTTCTCCTCTCTCAATCACCATCTTTACCAAGTTCATTCTTCTAATTCCCTTTTCCCCACAGCTTTAAAAGACAAAGGGCCATGATCATGATTTGCAAAAACAGACGCCTTTTTATCATCTTTTTTATTGCGTTTTGCAAAGTGGCCAATGGGACCCTCTTGACATCATTAATTTCTTAGAAGCTTTTCTTAATCCAAATTAAGCAAATATAATTTGAAGTGATGCTCAAGTTATAACAACCTTGGTTCCCTAATAATCATAATTTCTTAATCAAATTAAACATCATCAATCATCATCGACAATGTTGTTACCATATTGTTCTCAAATTATGTATTAGGAATACATTTAGTTTAGTGTATGGTCACTATTGCAGGACACTTTGGAAATCACTGCTCTTTCGGTGGATTATTGTCCTTTATTATTTCTAAATTAGGCAATGATACAATAGTGCCGTGTTTTAATCATGTTTCTTAATTATGTCAGTCCTTAATTTGCCCTACTACAAATTTCTCATTTTCTTAGTGAAATATAATCACATTAATTCTCCTGTTTATTCTAATTAAAATTACTTAATGATTCTGATGCCGACAACATGATTTCTTTATCTTACTCTTTTCCCTTTTCGTATCTCACCCAACTTAAGATTTGAATACTATTATAACTCAAATTTAAGATTTATATTTTTTTAAGATAAGAGATGGTTACTAAACAACTTATCACTTGACAAATCTTGTTACATACTAAACAACCCCTCAAACTACCGTGCTTGTAATTTTGATACTTGTCTCCCACGATTTAAGTTCTTTTTGTTCTGGAAGGATCTTTTAACTCTTAGACTAAGCTTTAGAGACTTAGATCATAATGAAATATTACTTTTTGGGATTTTGCCCGTGATGGTTCTTTTGACCCTAACCTTTCAAGGTGTCTTGTGATCTTTGAATCCGTCTACTGTGAATTTTGGCCGTAAGAAGGATAATGCATACAAAAGCATGCATTTAGAAAAGGAAAGTGAAGGATAGGCATGCAGTACAGGATTAGCTTAGCCTCACATAGTAATTAAACCAATAAAATAGTAATTAATTGAACTAATTGATGATTAGGGTACCTGAGAACACTTATTAGTACTTGTAAATTAATTAATGTCTTTATTCCATCCATCATTACCTGTAATAATTAAAGTTGTTAAATGGAACTTCCTCTTCATCATCATCATCATATCCCTTTACTTGCATAACTCTAACTTCTGTTGATTGACTAATTTTTACCAAATCCTCAAATCTTGCAGCTTCAATGTAAATGATAATTTGCTGTTGATTACCAGATCATACAAGTAAACTTACTCCTAAATTTATCCTAGAATTAAGATTGTAAACTTAACCAATTATTACAACCCAACTAATGTACTGTTGGTTCGGTTTAATTTCATCATGGTCAAGTCGTTTGCGCAGAGAGCAAGAAAGTGAAAAAAACAAGGAGAAGAAAAAAAATGAAAAAGTTAGAGATATATGGAGAAATTGAGTTCCAACGAAGGCACATGCTTTTTCTTGGTATGCATGTGTGAATTTCACAAAAGTCGTATTCCCCATTCCCCATTTCACGAATTTCGCATTTGTGCTTTGAACCTTCATGTCATTCAACTCCAGTTTGGTTTTCTCTAGACAAAGATAGAACAAAATCAGAGATCATGGAAGGATAGATGCTATGTTTATTTCGTGGAGAGTATTGAGGAAAATATGAGGGCAATAAAAAAGAAGATTTTGGGTTTATTCTTTAGGAAACCATGATAAATTAAACTTTTTTGGGATTTAAAAGAAATTAAGTCAATAAACAAGATTAAAAAAACAATTCATTCGTGAAATTTGTATGATTCATACATATTCTTTTGTAAAATAATCATAACATATATGTGAGTCGTTCATTAAAAGAAAAGAAACATATTTGTGAATCATATTTATTTGCTCTAACATTTTAAAGTAACAAAACCTCATTGGAAGTGATTAAGCAATAGACTAGTAATTAAGCTCTTCCAACAACCTCTCCTCCCTTATTATTTAAGGTAGTGGTTGATTATTGGGTGTATTTTGACATGACATTTATCCATTGACAAAACAAATTCTTAATTCACCTCACCATAAAAATGTTTTTTTAGCCTGGACTAATTGAGGTGTTTAACATAAAAATATAGTGTTATTAATACATGGAAATAAAAATAAAGTTGTATAATTTATAAGCACCTTGGTTATTGTCACACAAATATATTTTTAATATTATATAATTTTATTAGGGATTAGTACTTGTCCGCTTACCTAAAAAAAATTAAGAGGAAAAATAACAAAAATCACCTTAATGCATGCTTTAAAAATATGGTAACTTAGTTTTTTTCAATAAAAATTTATTGAAACGATATAGTTTTAGAATGATTTTTTTTCTAATCTTTAGAAAGTAAAACTGATAGACACTTTTTCTATTTTATTATTTGTAACTTTTTTTTTCTTACACATTAGTTATAATATTTACAAATATTTACTTGTAAATTGATTTTAATTTATTAAGGGGTAATAAATATTAATTTTTTATTAATTATTAATTGTTTCTAATAATTAAATTGATAAAATAATAATTAAAATTTTGTTATTTTAACAAAAACATGTGTGATTATAATCATAAATACATTTTAAATTATATATTAAATAATAGAAAACTCTTAATATTAAAGGATTATCTACCATTTAATATATAGTTGTTTGAATGATTTAAATTCCCCAAGACGACGAAGAAGAGACAAAATAGTACTTTCAAACTCATACTAACATATATTTTCACATAAAATTATTACGAAATTTGAATCTACTAAATTATATACTTAAAATCATTTGATGAATATAATAAATTTTTTAATATTAAAAGCATTTTTTTATTTAATAATTTTTATTTATGAAATATTTTTATTTTATGATTTTATATAATATAAATTACAAAACAAGATTTTTTATTTTTAAACTACAATAAACTGAAAAATATATTTCTCCAATCACAATTATCTATTGTATTTTTTTTTTTTTATCCATTACAAATTTAGAGCGCAGCTAATCAAACTCAGGACAATATAATTAAGTAAAAGATACACATTCAACCAGTTAGATTAGGAAGGTAAAATGCAACTACAATTAGTTGCTTTAACTTGCCAAAAAGGACAAAGAAAAGTTGCCACTTAGGATGACTTGACATTAACTTAAAGACCCTGTAATAACTCAAAGGTAAATTATTATGCCCTTTCCATCCAGTTTGTTAAGTCTTTTATTATCCCTTAAGCTACTGACTTCGCGTCGATGTTTTTATGTTTTTATTTTTTATTTTTAAATTACAACAAATAAATTTAATTTGTTTAAATACATTAGTGCAATGGCACGTGAGAGATTAACAAAGAAAAATAATTGAAACTTCTAAATATCGTAAAATGATTTTCATGAAGAAATTTATATAAGACATCAACAGGGTGTGGTTGTTGTGGCCATTTCTTTTGTTAAAATTATTAAAATTTGATAAATATTTTTAATTTTTAAATAGATAATTATAATATTTAAAAATATTAATTTATAAA
>BPVZ01000054.1:1012979-1023040 GCA_020521535.1 Rubroshorea leprosula | reverse complement strand
AAAATTAATTTATAAATAAGTATTGTTAAATATTAATAATTAAAATTTTAATTTTTAAATTTGATAAACAAACCCACTTTGGTAGAGGTTTTCATCGTCAATATTAATTTTCATTGTTATGAAAGATTCATCATTAAATTGTTTATGCCACATCAGCAACCTCGTGGGGTCCACTTAGAATCCGTATATAAAACCCAGCTCTTTTCCCTCTATTTTTCGTTCTCTCTTCTTCTCTTCCTTGGAGGTCAAGGAGGTGGCAGAATTAAACCTCAATTAGGGTTTTACACGTTGGAAACAACCCACTCTAATCTATATCTCTTTCTGCTCATATCCAATCGTATTCCTGATCGAATTCGAAAACCCTACTAAGGTTTTCAGAGTCCACAAGAATATTAACACTTCCATACCTTTGATTGATTTTGGGATGGAAAAGGATTCGGTGGGTTCTACTACAAAATCCATGCCGGTACATTCTGCTGCAGATATAATGCTTTCCCTTGAAGGTGAGATTGACCCTGAAGCAGTGAAGTTGTGGTACTATCAAGGTTTGGATAAGAGTTACCGGGGTGACCCAAGAAAATCAGAGATTAAGGAGAAAGCAAAGAAGCATCTTTTGGCTGCAGGGTGGTTTTTTTGGTACGCCGAGAAGGGGAACGGCAGAGAATTGCGGTATACTTCACCGACGGGGACTGTGTACTATTCGCTTCGAAAAGCGTGCAAAGGCTGTATGGAAATTGAAGGAGGAGGCGCCGTCGATGGAACCTCTGAGTCTGGTAGCTTGATCACGAGTCTTGAAAGTGAAAATCTGTTCGAGAATGAGGCTCTGAAGACACCGCCGGCGAGAAAGAGGAAGACTCTGATGACAGCGGAGGAATGTGGCGGAGTTTCAACGCCGGTCCCAACCCCCAAAAGAGGCAGAGGAAGGCCGAGGAAACAGCGGGATGAGTCTTTGTGTGAACCAAAATCAACCCAAAAGAATGGGTCGGCATCGGAAGTTGCATTCTCCGGAGGAGAGCCGGTTAGAGTCCAAAACCCAAGAAGTGGAAAACCCCGAGGAAGGCCGAAGAAACCCAAGGTTGATTTGAAATCTGACAGTTTGAGCGAACCGCATTGGAACCAAAAGGGTGGCACCGACCCGGAATATCTTCCTGCCGGAGTATCACCGTCTCCGTCGAAGCCCAGAAGAGGAAAGACTCCCAAAAAGGTCAAGAAATCAAGAGACAATGAAAAACCAGGTAAACCAATTAGTCACCGTGTGAAGCAATTTAGTTTTACCGTGCGACAGGGGTTGCCTCCCACCGCCCATCATCGGAATCCTCGAACCATTCTCTCATGGCTGATCGACAACGGTGTAGTTCGGGTTTTGGAAAAGGTACAGTACCAAGGAAAGTCAAAGAAAGGCCGGATAACTCGTGAAGGAATCCAGTGTGACTGTTGCTTCAGGGTATTTACTCTCACCCAATTTGAGGCTCACGCCGGTAGCACCAATCATCGTCCGGCAGCGAACTTAATCTTGGAAGACGGTCGGTCTATTGCCGATTGTCAAAAGCAGGTGAAAAATCGGATACTCACAAGCTCAACATTACAGACCCATGATGCTGCAAAGGAGATACCCCTTGAACAGAATGATTCAGTGTGCTCTGTTTGCCGTTACGGGGGAGAACTGCTTTGCTGTGATCAATGTCCCTCTGCATTCCACAAGGATTGTCTGGGTTTGGAGGAGATCCCGGCCGGATGCTGGTTCTGCCCATCTTGCTGCTGTAAAATCTGCGGCCAGAACGGATGCCATGAAGGAGCTGAACGTCTAGAGGGAGATAGTTTTGTCAGATGTGATCAATGTGAACTCAAATTCCACATTGACTGCGTCAGGAATTATCAGCCTGGAGGAGATAAATGGTTCTGCAGTAGCAACTGTGAGTATATATTATCCGGCCTCCAGAAGCTCATTGGAAAACCAATTCAATTGGGGGAGGACAATGTCACCTGGACGTTAGTGAAATCCATGGAGAATTCTGATAGCCAGGATGCTGAGGCTAAGGCAGAGAATCACAGCAAGCTAAGCATTGCTCTTGATGTTATGCATGAGTGTTTTGAGCCGTCTAAGGATGCTTTCACCGGGAGAGACCTTGTTGAAGATGTGATTTTCAGCAGGGAATCAGGGCTGAAACGATTGAATTTCAGGGGATTCTATACTGTCCTTTTGGAGAACAATGATGAACTGGTTTGTGCGGCCACTCTGAGGGTTTTTGGGGAGAAAGTAGCAGAGATGCCGCTTGTGGGAACCAGGTTTAAGTTCCGGCGACTTGGGATGTGCCGGATTCTGATGAATGAACTGGAGAAGCAGCTGATGGAATTGGGGGTTGAGAGATTGGTTTTACCAGCAGTGCCCGGGGTGGTTGATACATGGGTAAACAACTTTGGATTCTCAAAGATGACGGATCAGGAGAGATCGATGCTTTTGGATTTCACATTCCTGGATTTTCAGGGCACTGAAATGTGCCAGAAACTCTTGAAGAAGCCCGTTGAAGCTGATGATGGTGGGGATTTTGATTGGTACAACTGTCTTCTGGAGGAGTTAGAAGAAGAAGAACCTGTGGAGAGGCAGGCTTCAAGGCAAATGGTAGAGAACCACTGCAGACAGCAGCAAGGGCTTGTTGAGCCTAATCATTCTAATTATGGTGGTTTTTGTGTGTAAAATCTTCATCTCCAGTTGGATTTTGTTGCCCCCTGTTTTCTGAACCGCAACATCTTAAGCCTTCCTTGAACAAAAAGGTGATTTTTTTGTTTTTTTGGTTGGTACATAAATCATATTTTCCATGGCTTATAATTGAGGTTTTTTGTTTGGTTATTTGGATGTGCTAAGTTAATGTGCTTTCTGGATTCATGATTTTCTGATATAAGGAAAACAGTAAAAAATTATAGCGGAATATATATAGAGCTGTATTTAACAAAAATGTTGATGTAAACAACAAAATCTGTAATCTGTAGTATGTACAAAGATACACGGTTCGAATAAGTATAAAGAAGGAATTTTAGATGGCAGAAAGAGGTGAAGCAATTTGATGTAGCAGCAGATTTCAATCACTCCAGTTATCCTGATCATCAGTCCGTGCTTCATTCTGCTTGTTCAATCGCAATGAAGTAAGATACTAGATTGGTTAAGAAAACAAAAACATTAATCTTGAATGTAGAGAATGTACCATTTCATCAGAAATCAATCTGCCTGGAGACCAGACAAGGATTTGTCTATTGTTGCCACCTGTGTATAGTTCCTAGAATAATGAAGAAATTAGTCAGGATATAAGTTGAAACTAAAAATATGCACTGGAAATAAATTGTTTGTTGTAAGAAGATGGTCATACTTAAGTATTTCTCATCAACTTATCTCACCAACAGGATGTTATGACTCACAGTAAATGGCATGAGCTGGCTAAGTAAATGAGTCATAGAGTGTTCTTCCTTATGTTTTATGGTGATTAAGAAACTGAAAAATATGTGAGGTGGGCTGTTGTACCTGATCCTGTGAATTAAACCAGCAACAATTCACGCATTCATAGTGCCCATGGAATGCTAGGGAGGTTTTACCAGACCAAATATCAAATGCCTAAAAAAATTCAGAGAATGGCTTTAAGGTGTTAAGGTTCCCAAACAACCTTACGTAAATTAAACAGAGAGGAGGCACAGAAGGAACAATTTACTTTCACAACTGCCATGCATGGAACAAATGCCAGAGCTGAATCCTGAGATGTGGCTAACTGAATGGCCTTGCTAGTCTGTAGGCGCACTGTCTCAAAGTTTACAAGTGTATTGCGGCCAGATTCAAGATCCCATAACCTTATTCTCGAATCAGATCCTGGAATCAAAATGCACAGACTTTTAATTGTAATCTGAAAGTTTAGCAATTATTCATCTTGTGATAACTGATTAGCTAGTTAAATGTAATTAGGAAGAACTACGAACTTAGTATGGTTTCAGTATTCAAAGTAAGAACTAAGCAGTCACCTTAAATATCACCTTATAACAATTATTTAGATGCCAGCTTAGACTTAACCAACATAAATTCTTCATCAAGACATTTTTTGTGCCCACTAACCGGTATAAAGTATGAACTAAATCTGATTTAAGATAAGACTATGAAATATTCTAACAAGAACTTTAGAAACCAAGCAAAACTCAACCTGCACTTAAAAGATACATGCCATCCTCAGTAACCTTCAAACCAGTTACAATACCATAATGAGCAGTGGCACGGTCCTGACTAGACAGCATCCCTGGATGTAATCTTTGCCTGACAGATCCCTTAGCTGGCATTCGAGAAATGGTTGAGTGTTTTGGGCCATGCCCATTAGCATGTTTCTTATGTGGTGCTCGTGACCTTGTTAATGAGTTCTGACCAGCTGACAAAGACTGAATAAAAGCATATCTTATTACTTGAAAGCAAGAAAGAAATAGAATGATAAAAAGCAAAAAGTCAATGAAAGGAAGAGTTCAGCATTAACATTAACTGAATGTTGTTAACCATACCTTATCACTTTAAGCAATCGTATTTTAAATTGAAAGTAGGTGAAACGACGAAAAAAGGTAAGGACATGAAAGTAAGGACCTCCAGACAAAAGGAAAAACCTTACATGCAATTCTTTAAGTGCTTCAAGGTCCATGGCCTACAACTTTAGTATACATAAACTTGTCAAGTCATTCTCTAGAAGACAGTAAAATTTAGCATGAATTTCAACTTCTACACAAGTTTTATATTGTAAAATTTACACGTATATTGAAAAGAAACAAGGGTCATTAACTAGATAACAGTCTAAAATACATCAAGTAAGAACAATCCTGACAAGCATACAAGATTATGAGAAATAAAAAGAAAACCTTATTCAATGCTGCACGTTCCAAGACAGGTGGGCGTCTTCCAAGCTGAGATTGAGATTGATCTAGAACACGGAAGCAACCAGCACGTCTAATGTCCCAAAAACGTATTGCACCATCACATCCTCCTGTTATCAATATCCATTCACTGGAAGCAGACCACTCCACTGTCATTACACCGTCTGCCATCATGAAAATAACATAATGTCCTTTGCCTCCCATTGGCAGTTAATACTATGTTACAATTGGCATAATAAACTAAATTCATGATAAACTGAATAGTGAAAATAAGAGAAGAAGATGCAAAATATAGGGTAAGCTATTTATGGTCCAAAAAAGTACAAACACGGCATCCAAAACCTTGAACATCTCAGTAGTATGATGGATCCAAACGGAGATAATAAATTAAAATAAAGAAATTAAAATAAGAATAATATCAAATAAGAAGCCCCTGGCTAGGGGACAGGTCAAAATCAAAATAAGTGCCAGAAAGCTTGATATCCATATTCCCACTTCCAAACAACCTATACAATACAAAACTTGTCTTATTCTTGGCAACCGAATACTAGATACACATCATTGGAATTCTGTTTATATCTCTTATACTTGCCATATGTATAGGTACTTAATAAACAATTTAGAGTACTTGCAACATTCTGTGTCTCAAGATTTATGGACTGTGTAAGCCATGAAATTTATGGAAACTATTAATAACAAATAGGCTTTGACTGACAGGAATCACAGAAATGATGCTACAAAAGAAGCATAAAAGAACAGAATAGTGGCACCAAATCTCAAGCATACCACGGTGACCTGACAATGTGTGCGCAAATGCCCCAGAGGCAATATCACAGAGGCGAACCTGGACATCTTCAGTTCCAGCAGCAATTAGCATGTGAGATGTTGCCAATGGAGACATAGCCGTTCTGTAAACCTTTCCAGGCATTTTAAAATCCATCACCACCTACAAAATTAAATGGAGAAATTAAAAAGAAAGGAAATCAAAACTTATTTGTGATCCAGACAGGACTCCATTACAAGAAAAGATAATGCCACAGTATAACTTGGATAAAAACCTGTGTGGTATTTGTATCCCAGACTTTTATATAATGATCATATGAACCAGTTATGAACAGCCCTGTGTCTACAGGATACCATATGGCTGATGAAATGGCATATTTATGTCCATTTCCATGTTGCTTGTCAACAGAAAAAATGCTCTTGTGCTTCGCAATAAGACCAGCTCCCTCATAATCCGTAGCACGTTGAATATCATAAACAGCAGCTGATGCATCTGATGCGGCGGATAACAAATACCTTCCCTCTGTCAAATCAACCTGATAACATGATTAGAACATGCAGAACGAATGCTTCAAAACCTTAATTCTGAGGTGTTCAGACGTATAATAGCCTAAATATTAAAACATCTTATTTAAGGATAAATCCAGTTGTGTTAAGCTCTGGATGAACAAACCGAGGTGATTCAAAATCAGAAATTGAAGCAAAAGGCTACATAAACAGGATTTATTGCATTAGGTGGTTGCTAATTTAGCAATAAATACACAGAGCAGAAACATTAAATCAAGCTTAAAATCCAATGAATTCACGACAGAAACAAAAATGAAAAAGTAGTAAGAAAGCAAGTCGGAGTACTTGAAGGGAGTTGATGGCGCCTCTGTGAGGAGAGACGATGTCTTTGTGATTGGAGATTTGGAGGTCGGAAATACGGCCGGATTTTATCCGATTCGAGAAGGAATTTGGGCGGAGTTTTCCCGCTTCTCTGTCTCTGATTCCCTTCCACATTTTCCGAGCATCTTTGACTGGCAAACTCTCCGTTTTCACCTCACGTCACCGCCTTTCTTCTCAGTTCTAACTCGTTTTTCCGGCGATCGATTGATCTGAAGAAACTATTGTTAATATACATAAACCTGAAGAAGAATTTAACGAGGACTCTCAGGGGAATCGTAAGCTATTATCTCTCTGTATAACTCAGAATCGACATCCCCTTCTGGCAACCTCGCGTCGTTCTTATTCAAGAGGATAAATGGGCTGTTGGATTCATGAGAAGAGTCGACCCAACCCAATTTTAATTTAGCCGGCTTGCTTGTTACGGGCCTTTTGTTTCCCCTTGTTTGTCATGGGCTATTGGAGTGATGGATAGATCAGGTCTGGATTTAAAATTTGATTGTTGCTACTTGTTGTGAATATCTAAGAGGAAAAAGGAAAATGAGAAGTTTTGATATTAAAATGTCAAGATGTTCGTCAATAATCTAAGTAATTTAGTAGTTATTTTCTTTTGTTATAAATAAAAAATTTTTGAATTCGAGTTGTATGGTATGTGAATGGGGTGAGATAAAAGATAAGAGATAGTTATCTCTTATTGTGCAATCAAAATAAAAAAAAAAAAAGTTAATATGTTCAACCATAATTATTAAATGTATAGGATATTATGAATTATAATTTTATTAAATTTATTATATAGCTATTATTAGACATCTTAACATTTTTAGTTTCAAGACATTTTGATTTTTCTTTTTTCTATCTAAAAGAATTAATGTTTAAATGTATGATGTATCTTTAAAATTATTTGAGGAAAAATTAGTATCGAGAATTGTAAAAGTTGATTTTGAAATATCCTAACTGTAAATAATAATAATAATAATAATAAAAATAAAAACTCCATAGTTTGAAATTAGTTAAGAGGAGCCATCAGCAGATTCAGCACCATACTTTTTTTTTAACCAAAAAAACACATACATAAAATGACCCTGTAAAATCATGTAACAAGATAATGCTACATAGATTTCTTCATGATGTTCCAAATCGACCAAAGAAAACAAAGAATTAGGTGATAGATTTTTTATTTGTAATAACTGTTGATCGGTGGTTTAGGTGCTCCTTAAAGTCTCCTTCTTTATAACCAAGCTACCTTAGTCAAAGGTGAGTAATGGCTTAAATTTAGATGGATTTTGTTTTTCTTTTATTATGCAAATGCGATGTCCAAAATTGCGGGCTGTCGCTACCAACAATGAAAATGCCATCGTGCTTATCCCCTATGGGCTATGATTTACAAAACTGGTAAAGAGATTTAAAATAAAAACCACAAATACAACAACAGCCTTGGCAATTTTTCTAATTTTGAATCATAGTAGGTAAGGGCAAACCAAATGGAGGCCTGAAAACGAATCCTATGTTGGTCTTATGTTTCATGGAATTTTTAAATTTGAGACTGGGGCAAGTAGGGAGTTAGTTAAGAATTAGAAAATTTCTTAGTATGCGAAATGACTTAATTAATTTAGTGACAAATCTCTTTTTAATAAATGTAATAAGTCTCATTTTTATTTAAAGGATTTGTTTAATTTGTCTTTTAAGGGTATGATTTAAAAATATATTAAATATATTTTTTGTCATAAATTTATATTAAAAAATAAAATAAAATATTTAATTTATCAACTATTTAATTAAATTCATCTAACATTAAAATTAATATTAATTCTTACCTTTTTTATATACATTCATAATAAAAAGATATAACAAATATACTCTTATTAAAAAAACCCTTATTTAAATCATACAATACCATACTACTATAGTGTAATTAAAAAATTAAAAAATTAATATTTTATAATTTAAATTGTAAAATATCAATTGAGAAAACTCTTATTTATTATTAAAAATCTCTCTTCATCTAATAATTTACATTTATAATTTAATACAATTTAAACTATAAATTATTTAAAATACACGATTTAGGGGTAGCAAGAGTATATAAAAAGGAAACCAACCTGGTAAATGAATCTGTTGCGCAATGAATAAGGTGTAGTGACTGGTGAGTGGGGCTGATAATAAAGTACCAAGAGATGGAGAGGAACTGAGAGTGGATGGAGAAGCATGCATGGAAGACGACAAGGAAACATCCAAGGCACCATCACTGCTTGTCCCCTCCTGGGCTAGCTAGTGGCCTCTGCTTCAGTACTTCTTAGCAGATTCAAGATTCTTGAGAATTTTGATGGAGAGATGAGAAAAGCCGAAGAAAGGTCCCCGATCACGTGATATCCTATATACTTTTCTGCTGTTACTCCTTTCTCTGTTTCCTTTACAGGAAATAAAAAATGTGGAAAAACTTTCTAGGACAAAATTTGAACTTTCTTTCATAATTTTGTTCCTTTTTTTTCCCCCGAATTTCATTAGACCTTAATCATGAGATTTAAAGAAAAAGAGAATTTCTTTAGAAATCATGATGGCTCAACTTTGTTCATTCTACAATCTGCCGCTTAATTAACAAGAAAAGAAAAGTAACCCTTTTTTAATTTCTTTAAGTATTTACTTAATATACCTAAAAAAAAGTATAAAAGTGTTTCAATTGATTATAAAACTTAATTTTTTTTTATTTTAGTGATATAATGAAAGGTAATTATCTCACATCTCTTATACTATTCCATCTGTATGTTATGCAATTCGAATACAGATATAAAACTTAAAATTTTAAGTTAAAGATTTTGATATAAATTTGAAAATGTGTGAGAAAAAAAAAAAAAAAAAAAAAAAAAACTATCATTGATTATATACCTTATCACGTGAAGCATTCACTTAATATACATAATGCAATGCAGAAAGATTTTCAATGATAGAACTAAGAACAAAGCAAGGACATTTCCCCCAACCTTAGTGAAAAATTTGAGATTTTCATTTTCTTCCTACAAAGAGATTCACCGTATGACATTTGATCTGTCTTTTTCTCCTAAACATGCCTTGACTTGATAAGACTCGTGCCTAACAACGGGCCCAAGCAAGTTTCGGTTTTGCTTGCGATTCAAGCTCTCATCATATGATTCTACACTTTTCCCCTTTAGGTTGCATATATGTATAATGACCAACATTTTTATTTTGTCCATGCAATAAATCATATGATTCAATGAAAATCATCTTCAATTACAAACTTTATCATATAAAAGTGGAAATTCTATTGCCTTCAGTACAATTTAATTTGGTAGTCCACTAGTAATATATCGTAGCCTTTTTTAAAAGGATTCAAAGAACAAGCTTGGGATTGGAAGGAAAAAAAACACACTATTCTTATCAAGTGTCATTACAATAATACCTCAAAAATAATATAGACATAATTCATCTTAAATTTTTATCAAGTACAGTAGTAAGTACCATAATTAATTAATTTTACTTAAAGATAAGAT
>BPVZ01000054.1:998994-1012879 GCA_020521535.1 Rubroshorea leprosula | reverse complement strand
CATCAGCAATCTGTTAATTTGACGTCATCTGACGTCAGTAATCTGTTAACGAATTAACGAATTGCTGATGTCAAATGACGTCACACGTTAAATTTGAAGTGATTTGTCCCAGTCGAAAATTTTGTGGGTGGATTTGTCCTCGTTTTTTGTTCGAGGGTGGATCTGTCCCTGCCACTATACTTTGGGGATGGATTTGGGTATTTTGCCATAGAATAATAGTGATTGATTTTAACACATATTTACTAGTATTTAGAATCATATATTTTTTTTTTATGATGCAAGATTACAGACATTACAATACTAATTAACAATTTTTTTTTTGTTTTTTTTAATTACAATACTAATTAACAAAATTTTATATAACAATATTAGCACAATTATGCATTCACATATAATAATTAACATGCAAAACCCTCTTTAATAATGTTATAGTGGATAAAAAATTAAAATTCTAAATTAGAGATTTTTAACTTTAAATATTGAAATGTAAATTTATAAATTTCTTTTAGAAGGATGATGAGTAAAATTTATAATTTATCATAAGAATACGCTCTCTTTGTTCAATTTTAATAAAATTTGGTTTTTTAATAAAATAAAAATATAATAATTAATTGATAAAATTCTATACTTATTTTTAATTAATTAATACTTAAATAAATTTCTTATTTAATTTAAATAAGATTTCGAGTTCGAATTTTGTGAATGGATAAACAGACATTAACAGAGCTTCTCTAAACCCTAATAGGGTTTAATGTGATTTTATTCTAAATTAATTGAGACTCAATATAGTTATCGAATATCAAAAATTTAATAAAAAAATACTATATTTGTTTTTTTTTCGGTAATTTGAAGAGAAATGGAATTTCCTTCCAAAAAAAAAAAGAAAAAAGAAAAGAAAAGAGGAAACTGACTGCTTTCAGCAGAGAAATAATTGTGTGAGGGGTCCAAAAAATACATCTCTTGTTCCTACATTTTAGCAGCCAATTAAGGAGTCCATTCAAGTTCAACGCACAAACGAGGGCAATTCCGTAAATTTCCAATCTCTGATCAATATTTGGGTTGTTACTAAATTTTCCTAAACCAACATTTTTGATTTTTCCCATCAACAACAGAATTCAAAGTTTGAAAACCAAAAAAACCACAGAATTTATGCGCCTCCCTCACTTGATACCTCCATTACATGCAGCAGGAAAAACATTTTTCCCCCACAACTAAAATGGTAAGAAAACAAATTGCCGCAATCAGATCTTTAGTGTTAGTCTCCTTACCATTTATTTATTGCTGTTTCTTTGTCGTCGCTAACTTGCCATTTTCTTTGTTTGTTTGCTCAGAAAATGATGTGGGGTAGAAGCAGAGAAGTAGCTATCATGGCTTAAGCGCCTTCTGCACAGCTCACGGTTTCTGGGTTCTTGTTTATTTTTTGGTGAGTTCGAAGCTATATTCTCTTGTTTTTCTCGCCGTTTTCACCTCCTGGGAACTTTGTTTTTATTCCATTTTAGTACATTTTTCTTCTTGATGTTTTCTGCCAGAGTTTTCTTCCCCTTTGCCTTTCCTTTTCAGCTCCCATAGTTTCCTGGGTTTTTGTTGCAGTATTCAATTTTCTTGTTAAATGAGGTTGTTTTTGTATTTGTTATTTTGGGATTTTTATTCTTGTTTTTTAATCTAGTTAATTGCAATAACTATGGATTTACTTGGATTTTTGAAGGATATTTTTGTTTCCATGGATGCATTTTTTTGGCTAAATTAATAATGTCATTGGTTTGCGATTTAGACAGCTTTGGATCAGTTTTTTCATGTACCCACATGAAAGAATCCATTGTGTACTGAAAAAGATCCCAAATTGTAGGCTCTTTCATTGAGAGAAGATGTTGTGTGCTTGCTCAGGCGAGCAATTCAAGTTTGAAGATGCCCCAAAGTCGCCGGAGTCACTGGCGACGAGAGATTTCTCCGCTAGTGGGCTTTCTTCGAGGACTGGAGACTGGGAATCGAAGCTAGATGATGTTCAAGTGGATGAAGTTGAATCAACTCTTAAAGAAGCTCTCTCCTTAAACTATGAGGTGGGTTTAGTTACCTACAGCAGCTTACTCGATCATTGCTCAGTTTGTTTTAATGGTTCAGATGCTAATAAATTTTGTTTTTTTGAATGGATTTTCAGGAAGCAAGGGCACTATTGGGGAGGTTAGAGTACCAGAGAGGGAATTTTGAGGCTGCCCTTCAGGTGTTTCAGGGTATAGACATAAGAGGCTTGACACCAAGGATGACCAAGGCTATTGTAGAGAGAACTCGGCAAAGAAAACCGCGATCCAAAGGTGATGTTATCCCTCCCAGTGTGATGTCTATGCACTCAGTGAGCTTGCTTCTTGAGGCAATTTTGCTTAAAGCAAAATCACTTGAGGGACTTGGGCATTTTATAGGTATTTCCATTTTCCACTTATCACCTGTAACATCTTTGCGTATGTGATAATTGCCAACAAGAATTGCTTTCCTATTTGGTTTAGTTTTGTTATGACTGAATACTAATGAAACCTGACATATTGAGTGGTTTAAGTCATAGCAAATTCTGTTTTTGGAATAGAAAGCTATTGTTCTTCCACTGATGAGCTTTCAGATTGTTCTTACCATACCATTCTCATTTGTCAGAGGCTGCAAAGGAATGTAAAACAATTCTGGATATAGTTGAAGCAGCCCTGCCTAAAGGTATGTCTGAGGGGATTGGCGAAGACTGCAAGTTGTTGGAGATGCTCCACAAAGCATTGGAGTTGCTCCCTGATCTATGGATAAAGGCAGGTTCCCTTGATGAAGCTATAACTGCATATCGCCGGGCTCTGGTCAAGCCATGGAATTTGGATTCCCAGAGGTTGGCAAATGTACAAAAGGACTTAGCTATCATTTTACTTTATGGTTCTGTTGAAACAAGCCTCCCCCGTCATTTACAGGTTTGCGATCCTACAACCCCAAAAAATAGTACAGAGGAAGCAATCCTTTTGCTGCTAATACTTATGCAAAAGGTGGCTTCTCGGGAAATACAGTGGGATGCAGAAATTATGGATCACCTAGGTTATGCATTGTCGGTTGTTGGGCAGTTTGAATTGTTAGCGGATCATGTTGAGCAGGTCCTTCCTGGTATTTATGATCGAGCTGAAAGGTGGTACATTCTGGCTCTTTGTTATGCTGCTGCAGGTCAGAATGAGACAGCCTTGAACTTACTAAAAAGGGTTTCAGGTAGTTCAGAAGCTAGGAATAAACCTCATATTCTCACTCTACTCTTGGGAGCAAAATTATGTTCTCAAGATCCCAAGCATGCCCGAGATGGTATAAATTTTGCTCGTAAAGTGATTGACGAAAATCATCAGAATCAGCATTTCATGGTTCAAGCACACAAGTTCCTTGGCGTTTGTTATGGGAATGCTGCTAGAGTTTCCGTAACAGATTCTGAAAGAGGTTTCTTTGAGAAAGAATCCCTTACCTCTCTAAGTTATGCTGCTCTCAAGCGGGGGGAGGACCCAGAAGTGATATTTAGCCTCAGCTTGGAAAATGCAGTTCAAAGGGATTTGGATGCAGCCTTTAACAATGCAATGAAGTACAATGACATGGTGGCTGAAAACTCAGGAAAAGGTTGGAGGCTGCTAGCACTTGTACTTTCTGCAGAGCAGCGGTTCAAGGATGCTGAAACCGTTGTTGAGTTTGCTTTAGATGAAGCTGCTAGGTTAGATAAGTTAGAACTTCTAAGATTGAAAGCTGTGCTTCAGATTGCTCAGCAACAGCCCAAACAAGCAATTGAAACCTACAGATTGTTGCTAGCTTTGATTCATTCACAAAAAGAACCTCAGCCTCGAAATTTTGTCCGTGCAAAGAGTTCTGACACAGAGGTATGTGCGTGTGTTTTGTTTTTTGTTTTGTTTTTTGCCTTAAAACTGCAAAAAGTTTCTACATCTAATGTGTTCGTAATGAAAGTAGTACATTAGATTTCTTTTAGTTATAGCAAAAAATTACATTGGTCTTTATATTTCACATTTAAGATTACCTCTGTATATATATATATATAAACCTAATTTTCTGCCTTTCAAAGGTTGTTATGGAGAAAACCATTGAAGCGGAAGCGTGGCAGGATCTGGCTAACATCTATAGCAGTTTTGGTTCTTGGTCTGATGCGGAAATTTGTGTCAACAAAGCCAAGTCAATTGAATTTCATTCACCCAGAAGCTGGCATACAACAGGTAGTAGTCTTGCCTTGCGTTCTGCCGTGCTCATATGATTATTGATTCTTCCCCTTTAATTTATGGCACATTTTCAGGTATGTTATTTGAAGCTCAATCCCTATACAGAGAGGCTCTGGTATCCTTCTCAGTCTCACTGTCAATAGAACCACATTATGTTCCAAGCATTGTCTCAACTGCGAGGATTCTTATGAAATTTGGGAAGCAATCACTCCCAATTGCAAGAAGCTTTCTGATGAATGCTTTACGATTAGAACCTACAAGTCATGAAGCATGGATGAACCTTGGATTGATTTCAAAAATGGAAGGCTTGTTGGAACAAGCAGCTGACTTCTTTCAAGCTGCTTATGAGCTAAAGCTGACAGTACCTGTTCACCCCTTCACTTAAGCTGATAGTTATTTTACTTTCTAGAGTATGTAATTTGTAGGATGGCCAGTGTAACCTGACTGGTTTCACCTCAGTGAATTGAGAATTCAATCAATTGAGAATATGTTCCTTCAATGGAAGTGTATAGCAATCTTTGCACTTCGAACCACTGGATTTTCCCCTGTCAATATCAAATTCTGATACATCGCAAAAAAATCTTAATGCACAAGGAACTGAGTCTTGGGCCATAAAATTAAAATGGAGAGTGAGTTATTATGGAGAAAATAAACCATGTTCAGGCTGAGATTGTATAGAAGAGGCAAAACATAAACCTACATCTTCAGCGGTCTTTTCAAACCGTATATCATAATTGGAAAAAAAAAATTACAGCGTCAAATTTGACAGACGCACATTTGCTTTGGGGATGTTCTCACTTGCTCCAGGAAGAGTAGTAAACTGGTCATGCAGAGAATACAACCTACTGCAAAATAAAAAACACGAAGTTATAAGGAGCTAATTATGAATTATTAATAAGCTACATTCTCCCTTGCAAACTCAAGATAATTTTTGCTGGGAAGTATTTATTCTGCAAAAATTTACTGCAACATCTTGTATATATAAAAAGTAAAACAAGAATTTTCTTCTGGCCAGAGGGAAGTATGAGCTCGGGATGCCAAGCACAAACAATATGGTTGCATCCATGATATACAAAATGAAGGGCCATTTATTATAGAAAAAGTTCAAATAAAAGGCATTACTCTTGGAGATGAGGTTTACAAACCAACAGCAGGTAGAATATTTACCTATCAACATAAAAAATTTTTGATTCAACATGGAACAGACAGGACCTCAACCCATCTGCCACTGCACCAACAAACAAATCATAGGGTCAAAGTCAAATACAAATGCTTTGATGTCTATAAACTATGAACATGGCCTAAAGAAGAAATTAACACAAAAATTCATGACTAAGATCTGAAGGCAGCATGGCACCATAGAGAGAGAGAAAAAAAAACTGTGATCCCAGATGGAGAAACATATTAGCAAATTAACAATTAAAACCTTTAGAACTGGTTCGCCTTTATTGGTGTTTGCAGATTGTTTTGCAATCCCTTCTAGCTGTGCACGTGCAGCTCTCCCTGCAGCTGACTTTTCAAATTGCTCTTGCCTGAAGTTATTATCACCATTAGAACGTAAGCAGTGAGTTGTATCATCATGCTTAATAGATCAAAGTAGAGGAATTAAACCAGGTTCTGAACATGTTAACATTGTCAACAATATTCTCTCTTCATGAACATTGGTCGGTAGATTCTACAAACAAACAATCTTGGATATATGATAAATAGGATCATATCTAACAATTAGATTAGGAAGCAGTATGACTGCTAATTCCGCTCATATGAGATGACCAGTGATCTCGACAATCGAATAAATTTGAATTAATAACTAGATGTTGATTACAAATGAGATATCATTAATCCTTTCTTTAGGTGACAATTTATTATCAAGGCACAATTATCATGAAAAAATGTCCATAATTAAAACAAGAACTAAAGCAGTAACTGGAAAATAGGAATGCTTGAAATAATGACTTGTCTAGTTCCTTCACTTAAGCATTCCTAAACACATTTTGAACATTTCTGATTAGTCTTAGTTTCACAATCAAGAATTATCACTAAATTGTAATCAAGCAGAAAGAGTCAGAACAGTAATTAACGTCAGGCATCAGAAAAACATTCATTTTGCACAACCAAATTGGACCCAATTCATTGCCATTCCAAAAATGAAAAATCAGGCCAATTCTCAAAACTACAAAATTTTCATATTCCAGAACACAATTCTGAATTTTTAGTGCAGTTCCAGTCCAAGTTGATTTTCTTCAACTAAGCCTCGAATTACACGGCCAAAACAGAAAAAGAACGAAATTTTAAGTGCTGAGAAATTCGAGGAAAGATTACTTACCGTTTCTGCGCAGCTTCGGCAGCTTTAGCTCGAGCCTCGGCGGAAGCCAATCTCTCCTGTTCCCTTCTCTCCTCTCTTTTTCCTCCGTCAAAACAAGAGAAACAACACCCCATCTCCCGTCGCAATCTCAACCTCTCTTTTTTCCTCTCCTCTTTGACTTTCGACGGATCCGGGTTGTTTTC
The DNA here is from genome assembly GCA_020521535.1 of Rubroshorea leprosula. Classification (NCBI taxonomy): domain Eukaryota; kingdom Viridiplantae; phylum Streptophyta; class Magnoliopsida; order Malvales; family Dipterocarpaceae; genus Rubroshorea; species Rubroshorea leprosula. The sequence goes on along the minus strand of BPVZ01000054.1, from coordinate 1,006,151 downwards.
TTATGACTTAAACGGTGCGTTTTAACGAACAATAGAAGCGAAGAATAGAACATGGCCGACACGGTGGACTTTAAGCGTCGTCGTTTCAGCAGTTGCCTTTGTTCCAAATCGAGGCTCAATTCCTGGTTGTCTGAAGTTGAAACCCTAACGACGATTTCAGGGTGAGAGTGGAGTTGGGAAGGGAAAGATTTAGAGGTGAATATGCGGCCGTTAGAGACGCTGCTGCCGACGGAGACTCTAGAGATAGAAAACGGACTGTCACTGGTCCCGCGCTTGAAGCTTCTGCTCACGATCCATCCATCACTTTCCTCCGTTTCGAAGCCTATTGATGAGTGGCAGCTAAAGCGAGCCTTAACGGACTTTCTGAAGACTTCTCTCTCCGTCACGATCACCGTTCCCGAGGAAGATCTCGTGATCAGACGCGTCAAAGACCTCAAGAAGCGGAAGCGGGAAGACCCTGTGGCACACGGCACACTTTTTATTTACGACCTAGGGTTTCTAAGTGGCGGGAAGAGACGTGAAGATGATGATGAGAAGGAAGAGGATGTGAAGGAAGTAGAGAAGAAGTTTTTGGATTGGAGGAGGTACATTGTGGAAAAAATGGATGGGATAGAGCTTAATCTTGAAGGAGTCAGATACAAGCTTAGTGTTGAGATTCCGATTTCTGATGATTTCGAGAGAATGAAGAAAGATTGGGAGGAGTTTTACGCTTTTAGAAATCGAGGTGTGGTTTAGTTTTGCTATTGAATGTATTAGTGGAAACTGTGCTTATTCGGTTATAAAAGTTGAAGGTTCTGTTTTCAGGTTATCCAAGGGGAGGGAAGCAAGATCCTGACACCATAGTTCTGAGAGGTGTTCCATCACGGTGGTTTGCAGAGCCGAGGGTTTCCTCAAAGCCTTCCATGCTGGTTACACATACTACTTTTTCATCATTTGGGAAGATAAGGTTATTTCTTTTGCTTCATTAGTTGATTTACAGTTTCTATATGTTGGATTCTTTTAAATGTTCAAAGTTCAGACTTTGAAGTAGGGAGTTCAACTCTTGGTAGCTCATATTGCTTTATCTGCAACAGCAGCTTTAGGGTGCTCAGAATTTGCTATTTTTGTACTCTGAAACTGCTATTGCTTTAAAATTTGAAACCGTAGTAGGGTTTCTTATGAGAAGTTTTGATTCTTGTGGTTTGTATAAGTATTTATCAAGATATTGTTGCATGTTCTTATGGTTCCATTTTGTAATTTATTTATTTTGTCTATTGTCATTAATTGTTTGGCACGAATATCACTTGATTATACATAATCCTTGCTGTTTCTTCTTTAACCTGCTCTATATAGGAATCTTAATGTCGCCGAGGACAATGATTATGGTAAGGATGTGAACCATGATGAGATGGACCTCATTTCAGGGCTTAATTGTAAGATTGTGGTTCAGTTCGAGAAGTATAAGGATTTCTATAATGCACTTAAGGTGCTATGTAGTCACTCATTGCAAAAGGTACAATTGGAATTTATGATACTGTTATCCTTTTTGGAGTATTTTTGCTTGAGCTTCATGATGATGGATGGTCTGAGGTGTGTCCATGTGAGTTCATTCAACAACAGAATTTTGTTAGTCATTTGCTTCCAACATAGGAGTTCTTGACACCTAAAGTGAAAATGGATGAAAAGAAATTATTTTGCATGATCACGGTGCTATTGTTTTAGAGATGTTTATGACGAGTGATTTTGGCAGCATGCTTAGTCTGCTTATTCAGAATGGTATTTGTGGGCAGCTTAGAAAGGGCTCTAAGGGAAGCCAAATAAATTGTTAAAATTGCATTTATGGATTTCTCAAGTATGGTTTACTCTGGTTTGATGACCTTCCTGGGTTACCCGTGCAGCAAGGATCTCAATTGAAGGCTGATTATGAGGTTACATGGGACAAAGATGGCTTGTTCCGAAACTCAAGAAGTGAATCACAAGGGAAGAGTGGCAGAAACCAAGAAATGGAAAAAGTCCGATACAGAAGTGAAGCTCCAAGACGTGAAACTTACGTATCAGAATTTGCTTCTGATGATACACGCAGAAAGAGGTTCAAGGTCAGAAATTGACAAAATAAAAATGAAAATGTGGGCTTTTTGCATGTTCAGAAGACCCTTATGGCATTATTATTTTATTTGTTGGCTAATATTTAAGTTAATTATATCTTTCGGTGTTGATGTCATCTTTATTTTACTTTTTGAGTTACTAAATCTTCATTTTTGTTTTTCCAAATACAGGAATAGGAATTGTTGGGGTACATTCTGAAAGATTTCACAAAGGATGTGAGGAGAAGTAATGGCGAAACGCACGCTTGATTTTTCCTACACAGGAATAACTGATGGTGTGTGATTGAAGCCATTACTCATCTTCTTCCATGATGTTATACCTAGGGAAGATATTTTTCAAGATAAAGAAAGATGCTATCCATGGACCAGAATCTGTAATATATGAAGCTCCTGTAGAACTCCAGAAATTTCATTTTCATTATCTCATCCTCCAATCCATAGAGGTTGGTAATGGAGTTAAATTAGTTATGCAGTTATCAACCTGAAGGAATTTATTCCTTTGATTAATGCCTAATCTGTTTTTTCATAGCCTAATTTCAGGCTTTTTTGTATGTGTGACAAAAGAGAAGGAAGGAAGCAATCACTTGGATTACCTTGGTCAATGAAATAACATGCCTGTTGGGTGTGATTTATTTGGTCAGTGAAATCCCGCAAGATCTAAGACAAGATAAGAATAATTAGAATACCATTACCATGCATTTTTCTGTTGTGGTCCATTGGTAGCCACTGCATTCCAACAGGCTGTCGGTGGATTGCACCATTGACCAATGGTCGAATTTTGCCGAGTACTAATCTAATTTTTAACTTTTAATATCTAATTATTGTCTTTGTCAACCAAAAAAAAAAAAAAGAATACCATTACCATATCTGCTCACATTAAAAGCTTCTATGCTTTAATTTCTTTAAGCAAGAGCCGCATGGAGAATATAAATAAATAAATGTGGAATAAAAAACTGTAGTCTGCACCACAACAGTAGATTAATATGTGCAACACCATGTTTTCAAACCCTGATAGATTTTAGAGAACGTTAGTCAACCTATCATGCCACATCCTTACTCTTAAATGACAATAATTAAAATAACCAAAAAAAAGAAAATAATAATAATACTAATAATTTTATATTTAAATTTTATAATGATTAAGAATACCCGTTATTGTATAGTCTATTATTTTCTTTATAAAACTTACATAAAATGCATACACAAAGAATCAGTAATTTTGTAGTTGGTCTTACCGAAGAGAGAACACCAATATCTAGGGGCTTTCCGCATGCATGATAACAACACTGAGCGCACATCACTTTTAAGGCAAAACTAACCAAAGAAACTTTGTTTGCAATTCTTCTTTTTCTCTTTTGCTTTATAACAAGATCAGATCATCTTCCCCGGCTTTGCCTATGGCCTGCCCGCTTTGACGACTTATCTCCGACTGCTCCTGCTTTCTTGTCCGTTGGAGAAGAAAAACCGTCACCGACCAATTTGTTTTCACTCAATTTTCTGACATAATCTTTCTTCTTCGTCACCCTTCTTACATTCGAACCATCTCTCTTCAAAGTATGAATCATGCACCAGAAAAGACATGTGCATAGTGTAACCGCCAACCTTCCAAAAAATACCAGCAGCAAAAGAATCATTACTATGACCGCCGGAAAATAGTATGAAGGCCGCCTCCATCGACGCAACTTCGTAATCCACGAAGAGTTCTTCTTTTTCTTTATGTCCGAATCTATTTTCACTAACTTGACTCTGTTGCCTCCGGCAGCTGTAGTTGGGAACTCCTCCAAAATCTCTGACTGCGGCGTCCTTGCCACAGGCCTTGGCGATTTTGCTTTGGTTTCACCGAGCTTCTCTTTTTCTCTTTTCTCCTTCGACCTCACCACAACTGGAACACAGTCGTTGGAGTTCTTATACACAAAGCAAACAAAAGAAATGTCCTGCGATCCCATCTGGGAATAAATCTTCTCTCTCTTCTCTTCGAGTTCAGCAAGAAGCGCAGAAAACTTGTCGAGTCCACAGTTCGAATATGGGTTCTTGCTGTTGCTGTTATGGCTCTTATCCAAGTTGCTTCTCTTGGATTTCTTCGGCGTAGAAACAGAGCAGCTTGACGGTTCACCATCTTCTTCCTGATGATGGAAACCGCAGGTGCTGCAGGTGAAAGGATTCAACATTTTAAATTGGTGGATTTATCTAATCTTTAGTTATAGAGTAAAGATTAAAAGATCAAACATTTGAAATTGCTAAGAACGTGCGAGGAAATGATGTATTTGGTTCGGAACTGATAACTTGGGGAGTTGGTTTTGAAAGGGAGAGGACAAGAATGGGAGTTTAAAAGAGTAGTCTGCTGTGAGGATGAGATCCGAAGGGAAGTTTAGTCAAAATTTATAAGCTTGAAAAGGCTAAAATGTCATGATTGACGGAAGTTTCCATGTGGATTTTGGGTTTGAAATCTTGGGGAACAAGGCCGCGGTTCCACAGATTTATTTTTCCTGGAGTAGTTAAATGCCAAGAAAGAAAGTCAACTCTAGAATTTTCGTATTATCTCTTGGAAAAGGGAACTTGAAATTGTCTAGGATTCATATTAAACGTTTTTAGTGGTTAAAGAGATATTAAGATTGAAAACGGGAAAATGATTTGCCTTTTTTTCTACTCGTGTGAAACTTGTGATGAAGGCTAGTTGTGGTGAAAATGTTGAAAGCATGCAGCTGAGGTAGGAATTCAGGTTTATTCACTATTTGCATGTGTAAATACTCAAAAATGCTGCAACACTCTGAAAAAAATACTAAAAGAAAGCAACATTAGACAACTACCAACAGGGCCAATTTAATACCACTAACTTAAAAACCCTAATTTGGGTTAAGGGGTTCAAACATTAGATTAGGAATTGAATCCTAAATTAGTGACTAAAAGTACAAGTAACTCTATTATCAGATCACATGGTTATATTTTATGGGGAGAGTTTTTGTTCTTGTTTTTTTTTTCCATCTCTTTAATGAACAAGAACGAAAAGTCTCTCCCAACAAGATATAATCATGTAGTCTTGTGGTAGAGTTACTTGTGCTTTTAATAATAGATCTAGAGTTTAATTCCTAGTCTCTCTCTGTATATAATAATAATAATAATAATAATAAATAGACAAGCAAACCCTAAGCTGTGATTTAGAGATGAGATGCTATGACTGCAATCTTGAAAATAGATTCACTGAATGTTGGATGCCATTCTTCATATGCCAAAGCTTTTATTGGGTGTAAGAGTCAAGCACAAAACAGCCAGAAAATCATAAGAAACCAGACTGAATTTACCTCTGGCGTTTTCACTTTTGAACTCATTTGTTCTTCTACAGTGAATCAACCAAGCAATGTTATTGGCTGATGAAGACTTTTAGCGTTTCCTGCAATAAGGAAAACAAATTGCATAAACTTATGACGGACAGAAACAAATGTACGACTGCATCCACATGCAAATATGCAAACAAGTGACAGGGTCACAACAGATGTACTGTTTGCTCACAAGGATGCTGGACAGTCATCATAATCCAATTTATCATCATCCTTCATGCACTTTTCTTGAACTGCTGCAACCGTAGAGGATTTGCTAAGAGAAACTTATGACTTTGAGTCCCAAAAATGATAGCTCCACAGAGTTAATGACATTTACAGGGTTGGAAAAGGATCAAAGAAAAGCAAATTGCTGTAAAATATGGATGAAGTTTCACTAATTTCTTTCACTTGCCATCTAGAAGGAGACTACAATTAATCCAAGATACTCCAAAATGGCTGCCACCCTAACTTCAGACATATTTATAAAAGGATATCTGTAATAATCCCAATCAACTTGATGAACAACAATTTTGCTGAATTCAACTGCACTGGCATCAATGCAAGTAAATATGTAGCCATTGCTCTTATCAATGAGCTTCAAAAGATGTCCAATGCTCTCTTTATCCCGAAAGAAGAATCTGCTTATGAAAAAAAAATAAAACCTATAATAAAGAAATGCAAGGGAGGATAACAAAAATTGGAATAAAGAAGAATTGAAGAGATCTAATAACAGGCCTGAATGTCTAAAGTTGTGAAATTAACAAGACTGTAGTCTTCTACTACATCAGAGCGTTCCTTCGTCAGTTTTCTACAACAAAAAATAAGAGGAAGCCACACATAACACATATTGGAAAAGTAAGAAAAAATAACTTGTAACATAATTGAAAGAATTGCATGTTCAAAGGATGCTAGTAATAGGAAGAATGAAAGACTAAAAGAAATGAAGGACAAAAAAAAAAAAAAAAAGGCATAAAAATAAGACTAATGTTACTCAGTATCTTATGCATGATAAAAGGAGCAACCCAAGAAACTCATGTAAAACAGACCTATACTTGGTAGAGCAAGGATCCTGATCCAGATGGTATTGTAAATGTAATAGATCTTGTACATCAGTGTAGAAATCAAGGTTGAAAGCTGCAGCCATCCAGATGCAATAATTAGCCATGAAAAACAATAATTAGAGGATTGAATCAAAGATGATATTCAGTACTCACCCAGCTTTCCATAGCTCTCAATTAGATCAATGTTAGACAAGACATTGATGTGCGGACGGAAGCTCCAAATGCAGTCTAGTAGATAACGAGAGAAGCAAAGCACTGACATATTTCCCAGGGTCACTACAGAGATGTGCATCAACCAAATGTACAGCAGTCAACTGCACAAAAGAAAAATCTGTCAACATTCCTATGCTTAAAACATCCCAAAAACAAGCTCAAGTTACATCTACTGGAGGGGTCCATCAAAGAGAAAAGACAAAATTTTACCCTAAGATTCAACTTTTTAATGAGCTTCATGATGACATTTTTGGCATTTGAGTGAAGGAAAAATAACTGAACTTGGCCAGGAAAATCAAAAAGAAGATAGTGATCTGCAAGTAACCAACAATATCGTTTAGTCTTTAATTGCCAAAGTTATCATGCAGTATTGTAACCAAAAACACCATTCAAATGCATCTATTTAGCATTTGGCCAAAGCAAAGTGAGAAAGATCAGGTGTTGTGGGTGCCATCTACATCAGGAAGTTACAAAGCTGGACA
>BPVZ01000054.1:983838-998894 GCA_020521535.1 Rubroshorea leprosula | reverse complement strand
AATCAGTTTGGATAAATAAAAACTTTACATTTTATCCAAAAAAAAAAAAAAAACACCATTCACATGCTATCTCAATGATCTTTCATGAACATAATTCGAACACATGTTTTATCATATAAAACCTAAAATAAAAGCCTAAAACTCAACAAGGCCTAATACACCAACCTTCCAGAAAAGGTTGAAGTTTAGACTCCAACCAGTCAATAATATTCTTCTCTAAATAATCCATACAATAAACGAGACCTGCTTGGACATGAGACATAAAACTTTAGAAACCAAAGTAACGAACAAATATACATTGGAATTCAAAAACCAGATCAGAACATAAACTATACCATATATTAAGTTTCTACAATTTAAACAAACTAAAAGTAGGCATACCACCATTTGGGCCGAGAGAATGCTCCACCATTACTTCCCTTAATCTTATGAAATCCTCAATATTTATTGCATAACTACATTCAGGTTAAGGAAATTCATACTAATCAAACACCTATAAAGGAAATACAACATTTTAAATAAGTTTCAGTGACAAGCAGGATACGGCAAGGTATCATTGGCAGGATCCAGATTAATAATAACTGCAACCTTCCTGCATTAAAATTTAAATTTGAAAAAAAAAAAATTCCTAAAATTTTATAGCACTGCACAATTCAGGGATGATTGAAACTGAAAGGAGACATAATTAGAAGAAAAGGTGGAAGAGAAGTGAGCTTCCGATTAGTGTGAGGAACTGAGACATGCCATTGCAGTGAGTAGTCTTTCCCTGAACCATGAGGACCAATCACCACTTGCCCAAATACCATCTTCCAGGTGACTATTTTTGGTCTGAAGAAGAACAATCACTTCCAACTTCCAGGAAAAAAAAACTACTTTACCAGGTAACAGTGTGTGAAACCAGAGGGTTTTAGGTTCCATTCCAGGGAGCTGAAAGAAGAATAGAGGATGAAAAAGAAAGGGGGGCATTCCGAGAATCGAACTCGGGACCTCTCGCACCCAAAGCGAGAATCATACCACTAGACCAAATGCCCAGATTGGTAAGTTTCTCTTTTCCAATTCTTAAGTTCGTAAAGTTAATAATTGTTATGAACATGTGGGCCCGCTCTTGATTTTAATCCAAACTTTATGTAAATTTGGGCTACATTTTTTGGTACCATTCAGCCCAAAGCAATTTCCATTTTTTCAAACGTGGGCCATGATATGGGCATGAAGATTAGCTGTCAACACGTTCCATCATCATTCCATCTCAATCACCCCATCTATCTGCCATTCTTGGGAACTTTAAAAACTAAGTTATTGGATTTGATTTTCTCCATTATTTTAATATGAAACAATGAAATAATTGCAAGTTAGGAACTTAATCTACTTCTTAACAATGTTATCATCATACGGTAGATTAAGGTAATAATGCAAGTGTTAGAGCATGAAACTTTTTATGTTGGAATTTCGGATTTGAACTTTGAGAAGAAATTTGTTGTATAACTCACTTTCAAACGTAACATAATCTTAAAGCAAAGTAAAGTGAACAAGATTTCGTAATCAACAGCAAAAGAAACCTGGTGGTTGAAGTAAAATTGAGTAATACTGCATAGTTAAAAACCCATTTTTGGGTCTGGTTTGTGCATAGAAATGAAGAAAATACAATAAAGTAAGAAGAGTACATGTTTGTGATCATGAAAGTAGTAGGACAGCTAAGTCATAGGATGGAAATTGCTGGCAATCCAAAGCTCCTGGGGCACCTACCTAGCAAGGAAAAAAAAGTCATCTAGATCCAAGTAACCAAATCATATTTCCCTGTTGTATTATCATTATTATTTTAAATTAAGGGGTACAAGACTCCCCTCTTTATATTTTCAAAAGTTGGAATATGAGATTTTTAATTTATATTTTATAATGCTAACTGTTTGTACACTTCCTAATAGATTTTTATGTAATTCAATGAATTGTTGTAATACGTTAGGTTGAATTTAGACAAAGCAGCTCCATGATACCACTGGCCAATGGGAAAAATGGATAAGATGCATATCCTCTACTTGAAAAGAGACAGGTTGTTGTTTGGATTTATATGGTAATTTGGGACAAAAAAACAAGGTCCCATATATAATTCTAGGGAAATAATTTTTGTACAATCTTTTTGTCTCATCTTTTTATATAATTTGACATGTCATTAAAATGAATGATTTTTTTAATTTATATAAAAAATATGATATTAAATGCATATACTCATTTAATGACACGTAAAAATTACATAAAAATTAAAATAAAAAAAATTGTCCCTCTATTATTACCTATAATCCTATAATCAAGAAAAAGTCAGTTCAAATTTGTTACAGGGCAGAGAAACATGAAATATCTAGAGACAAGAGGTGGTTACGTGCTTTAAGATTGGACAAAATCATTGGCACTTTTAATTATTATACAGAAGCCCTCATTATACTCCCACATTCTCTCCATCATCCCCCTCTCTTTCCTTATCTTCTCCTCGCCATCTCTGCTTCCTACCCGCATCAGTTTTCCGACAAGAACATCTCACTTTCTCAGAGAAAATAGTCTCCATTTCGACCTGGTAAGCAATGGCATTTGCAGGAACAACCCAGAAATGCATGGCATGTGACAAGACTGTTTATCTGGTGGACAAGTTGACTGCCGACAACCGGGTGTTCCACAAGGCCTGTTTCAGATGCCATCACTGCAAGGGAACACTCAAAGTAAGCACACACAAAAGTCTGAATGAAAGCATTAGATCTACTTCTTCTGCTGTTTTGCTATCTGTCTGTTCTCTTTACCTTGAGAAGTCATGTTTGCTTTAATTTTTGGTTCTTTCCCAGCTTCATTTATCAGTATAACTCTGGCATGAGTAAGGCAGAAAACAGTTTGCTTGGCATTTCAATTTAGACCCTGAATTATAGTAGGAACTAAAAAATGAAACCAAACCCTTTTTCTGGTTCTATTAGACCAAAAATCATAATCTACCAATGCAAGAATCAGATCCAACAAAATGTTTCTTCTTTAGGTATACTTCAGATCTGAGGCCTGTTTATCAAAGCAGACCATTTTATCACAAAAAAATACTAGGCAATTTTCTTTATTCCAAACAGAGGACCCTTTTTTTTTTTTTGATATTTGATAGATAAAATGTTACTGCAGCTGAGCAACTACAATTCCTTTGAAGGAGTTCTATACTGCAAGCCTCATTTTGATCAACTTTTTAAAAGAACCGGCAGTCTTGACAAAAGCTTCGAAGGTGAAAATTTTTAAAAAAATCAGATGAAAGTGCTTTTTTTTTCCCCGCTTAACACCTATAGCTGATTTTCGTTTTCAATATCATTTTAGGTACACCAAAAATTGCAAAGCCAGAGAAACCCGTTGACAGTGAGGTAATCTTTTTTGGAAATCTATATGCTAGAGCTATACCATGTAATGTGTGACTTTTTGATGATTATGAGCTGCTCTGAGCAGAAACCTGGAGGAGCTAAAGTCTCAAGCATGTTTGCTGGTACCAGAGAAAAATGTGTTGGGTGTAAGAATACTGTATATCCAACTGAGAAGGTAAGAATTTGTTGTGGTACTTTTCTGTTTTTTGGATGATTCAGATGTTTGAATGTGCTGCATTTATGCTTCAATTGCACGTATGTAAGACTTACCACCACTGGAATTAACTATCAAATGAATTTCCTACTATTAAAAGGTTTCGGTGAATGGAACTCCCTACCATAGGAGTTGTTTCAAGTGCAGCCATGGAGGGTGTGTAATCAGTCCATCAAATTATGTTGCACATGAAGGCCGGCTTTATTGCAAGCACCACCACGGTCAGCTAATAAAGGAAAAGGGAAACCTAAGCCAGCTTGAGGGTGAGCATGAGAAGGAGAAGATGAATGGAAAAGAAGTTGAGGCTGAATATTGATCTGCTTGATGCATGTTCTGATCTTTTTGCCATTTATGCTGCATTCCCCTGCACTGTCTTGGACTCTGTTTTACATCCCTGTATTTGCAGTTACAAGGGTTTTATGTTTACAAGACATGGAAAATTCTTGCTACATATAAATATAATTGAAGTGTGTTGGATTTCATATGTTTTATTTGAAATCTCCGTGCAGCATCCTGTGGTTAAACCAGATGGCATGACATGCTTGCATCTCGATATTAGGGGGTATGGTACGATACACTGTGCAAATATACCAATTTCTAGTCTAAGCCCTAGAGACCATGATGATGTACCTTGCAAGACTGAACATCCGGAAGTTCTAAATGAAGGGCATTTTGAGTACATGCTTGACGTTCGCAAGCAGAGAAAACATTGGAAATGAACAGTGGGGAACAAGAGAGAACAGTGCTGCAAAGATTTTAACTAATTTTAACAATAAATGTACAGTGTTTTGCCAGTGCAAACATTGCATATAACATTAACTGTTGCACAGTCGCAAAGATTATCCCTGAGAATTACAACTAACTAATGGTTACAATGATTAACTGTATTCTGTATCAAGAAGAGAACCACCTTGGATGATATGCTTCAGGTCTATGATAAATTGGTCCCGAAGAAATCCAAATCCAAATGTTCCATTTTTGTACTGCCAAATCCTTCCCTCTCCATGCTGGCAATCAGCTTCGCGTCCTGCCAAGCCTGGAATAGCTATATCATAACTTGAATTGATGCATAGAATGCGAGTCACAGCCTCAATATCTGTCAATGAATGTTGGTGTTGATTGTGATCCTCTGCTGCAAGCGGTTCAAGATGTATGCGATCATCATAGATACGTTCTTCAGCAGCAGAAAATGGAGATTCCATAAATATAGGTCTTGATGTCCAAAAAACTGGGGCAGAATAGCTGGAGGACAAGTCCCCAACCTTTCGGCAGATGATGCCACCAATTTCATCATATCTAACGATATAAAAATCCAAGTTCATGTCACTGCAAATTCCCTGCAAAAATAGACAGAAAATAGATTACAAAATAAGCTATGACAAAGACCCTTAGGCATAAATAGTATATACTAGTACAAAGAAGTTCTGTGGAAAACAAATATGTTTTTGCTGAAATAAGAACAGTCTAAAAGCCCAGTTTTTGCCAGTAAAAACACGTTTGGGAAATCACATTAACCAACCACATGCATTTGGGAGCAGGGCTTTTCCCTTTTTCAGATGTAATACTAATGCTAAAATTATAACTTCAATGAGATTTTCCTTTTTTGGCAATAATCTTCAAATGTGATTCATCTTTCATCTTTTTATGGTTTTGCATATAATAAGAAATTTATCAAACAACAGAGAGGGGATGCCTACATTATACAGTTTTCCAAAACATCTTCTAGGAATTGATACTTATGAAGCATATATATATATATATTTATGGGAATCACAAAATACTAAACCAAATGCAGCAGATATTAAACACAAGTCAGCTCAAACAAAAGGCAAACCTAATGTTGAACTTTAAAGCACAAATTAAAACTCAACTAATTAAAAGTGGCATATCAAAGAGGAAAAAATAGTGTTAAAATAGTCAAGAATGGCTAATGACAGGTACAGTTGCATCACAGAACACTAAAAAAAAATAAAAAATCAAAACTTTAATGGACAAGCATAATGTAGATTGAGGGTTTCAAAACACCTTCCAAAGACCCTGTAAGGGTCTTTCTGGGGTGGGAGTGCAATCAACGATCTTCAGAAAATGCTCAGGCTCCCACTTCCTTCTTGACTGCCGCTCCTTCTCCTTCCGCTTCTGTTTCCGCCAGGATTTATCGCTGCTGGGGCTCGTCCTGTTTGCAAAATGTGCATACATTTCCGATAAGAAACGGTCCGGTAAGCTCCCAGGGTACCCGCTTTCAGTCCCAACATTCACTTCCTCACTATCTTCCCCTTGTAAATTCTCCGAACTCGAACTCCTTCTGAAACCGTTCCTACCTTTCCTCTCTTCTATGTTCTCATAGCTAAAGCTTACATTTTCTTCGACCAAAACATGGCCGCTGCCCATGAAATTGACGTTCACCGGCACCAGATTTTGATCCAAACACACGAATTCAAGCCAGCACTCGAAATCTCCGGACAAGATTTCACTATGCCCCTCTCGATCGAGAAAATTCGCGATTTGCCCGTCCGGCGATATCCCCATCCACAAAAACGGCATCTTTTTGACTTGGTAGCTGCCGTTTTGGGAGGGGGAAACCCTAGAACAGGCGAGAAAAGACGGGCCCCACTCGAACAACACCAACAGCGGCGAAGAAACAGCCACGTTCGATTGCCCACATCGCCGCCAGAACCCGATGAGATTCTCCCATTCGTTGAGTGTCCGGTACAAGAGCTTGTATGTGATATTACCGCCGCCCCATCTCTTGATCTGGGTCTTGGATCCCCATCGCCGGTCGCACAAGGTGTACCAGAGCTGGCTATCGCTACGACAGAGCGAAACGGCGCGTCTACACGTGCAGGCAAAGCTTGCAATGTCCGGAGGAGACAGGAACGAGACGATGCAGAGCTGAATATCATCGGGAAAATCAGAGAACGACAACGATTCATTAGCCATAACTCCTGTTGTTTCCTAAAACTCTGCTGAGAATTCACAGAAAAAAGTAATGATTTTCCCGGGAAAACGATTCTGCGGCTGGAAAATTAGGACAAGACAGAGTCGTTATAAAGATGAGCGTTGGTCGATAGATTCGAGGGGAAATGGGAATGATTCCAATTTCAATGTCAAAAGGGACAACTGAGGAACAAGGTGTTTCTTGCTTCACAATCAAAAAAGGAAGGTTTATTACTTCGGAAAATCGTACTTTGTTGTCGTGTGGAGATAAAACTGTAAATTTATTCGGTTAAAGAAATTAGATTGAGTGCTGAAGAGTATAGGAATGTTATGATACGGTACTGTAACCTCTGGCGTTAATAGGACTGTTAGATTTAACAAAAACAGGCGTGCCTGATGGCAACTGAATTTCAACTCAAACTTACATTATGTCTTACCCGAGAGAAATAGAAGGAGAGGAAGGAAAAATGAAAAATTTTATTTATTTAATTATCAAAATAATTAGAGAAGAACGAAAGAGGAAGTTCCCCACTTTTGGGGGTTATTGATTTTTTTTAAATAATTATTTACATATTAATTAAAGGGATAAAAATTTTTTTTGTGAGATTTAAATACATAATTTACAAAAAATAAACAATCTTAACTTAAAATTCAATGTGATTAGATCGGAACGGATTGTTTAGAAATTACTTATTTGTTACAAACTTTTGTGAGAATATCATGTGGATTGAATGTTTGAGTTTTCATATTCTTTTTTTTTTTAATATTGTAAGAATGATTATAATATTGTTTAAAAAAAAAAGAGAAAAGAATTTTTTATTTTATTTTTTAAATTTTATTTATTTATATAAAGGAGGGAATGGAAAAATAAAAGTTTTGTTTAACAACATTTATTAATATTTTAATTTTTTGTTTTTATATTTTTTATTATTTAAAAATATATAATATTAATTAAACAAATATTAAATATATTATATATATTTTTAAAATATTAAAAAATAAAAAAATATATACAATTACAAATACAAGTCAATATTGTCAACCTAAACTAAAATTTTTTTCTTTCTCTTCTTTCTCTTGTCCTCCCTTCCATTTTCCTCCACTCAAAAATATGATGAGCGATAAGGTTCAGGACAAACGGGCTGAGAGGTAAACCAAGATCCCACACGGCATCGTTTGGATTACCATCTTTAACCAGGGGTCTGATGGCAATTGGGCTTCTAATGGGCTGGGAATCTGGCCCAAGATTTCAGAAACTGCTAAGGCCCAAGAGGTAGTGGGCTCGTAACAGAAAGCGCGAAAGTTCTAGCGAATACCCAGTCCCATCCAAGCCAACAAACGCCAATTTAGCAATTTATTCCAGTTCCCTCCAAGAATCCTCAGACCTTTTGAGCGTCTTCGTGCGTTCTGAATCGCCGGGACGATCGGAAAGAAGGAAACCGAATCAACACGAAAATGGCGAGTTCACTGCAGAGATTCGGTAAGAATCTAGCTCGAGTTCATCGATCACCTCTAGTTTTTGCAATGAGATTGTTGTCTTCAGGTGCCTTGGTGGAAGTGAAGCCTGGTGAGGTTGGGATGGTCTCCGGAATCCCTGAACAACACCTCCGACGAAGGGTCCGCCTCTTTTTCCTCCATGATTTTCGTCAACTGTTATGGATTCAAGTTCACGCCACTTCTTTCTGGTTAATTCCAACAGTATATGTTTGATTAATTGAGCATTTGAAGAATTCCTTACTGCCTTGCCTTGATTTTTTTTTTTTCTTTTTTTAAATTTATGAATGTTAGGTTATAATACATTCGCCTGCGAGAACGGCATCACAGCAAGGGTCAGGGAAAGTTGGGAAATGGAGAATTGATTTTCTTTCAACTCAGAAGTATGCTGGAGATTGCATATTTTGCTTACTGTGTTAAATTTCCCTTTTCTAACCCTTGTTTATTATATTTGTGACACCGTTTTTTTCCACTGTCGTTTTCTTTAGGTGGGAAAATCCATTGATGGGATGGACATCAACTGGAGACCCGTATGCAAATGTTGGTGATGCAGCACTTGAGTTTGACAGTGAAGAAGCTGCAAAAGCATTTGCTGAGAAGTATGGCTGGGAATACACAGTATGTGCCTTGTACATTTTCCCTGTTAGTTCTATAGCCAAAGTTTTGTGCGTGAATAAGAGTGAATCTGCTTGTCTTCTATGTTTTTTTCTTAGTTTTTGCCTGAAGAGAATGTGAAATTATGAGGAAACAAACAACTATGGTACTATGCTGTTCTCTGTGTCTCTTTAAAGATGTTGCAATTTGTTGACATCTGCCTTTTTAAGCTTTTGCAGTTTCTTTCATTCGTTCAACACGGTAAGTGTACCTATAAAGCAGCAATATGAGGCTGAAGTGAACTATGCTTATCAGGGTTTGAAATAATGGTTGAAAGGTTGAAGCATGCAGTTATCTGCATTTTTCAAGTTTTTTTATCCATTTGCTTCATAGATTAGTTATGAATGTTGGCAGCACAATTCTTCAGGAAGGAACAATTTAAGAGATGAAAGAAGAGAACAGAACAGTTTATTGGAAGGATTTGAAAGGAAAAAAGAATGATGCATACGATTATGAGAATAGACTGTGTAACTGAGATGCCTTACTTGAGAGATTAAAGGATAGTGCTGAGGTGCACTCTAGTTGGGACAGACTCCCCCTTCCCCCTTGTTTTCTCCTAATTGAAAAGTGTATCATCTCCCACCATTTTTTAAAGTGTTAACCAATTACCCTTTTTTGTCAATTTCAAATCGATATCCTTGGACATTGAGTTCAATCTAGCTACTGCTTAATTACTAACTTGCAAAGATAATCATTTGTTCAATATAAATTGCCATATCATTTTACATGACTCAATAATATTTCTTTTCTGTTATATATATTTTCTTCAGCAGCCCAGTTCAATGATATTTTTTATATATAAATATTTTTCTCCTGTGCAGGTTAAGAAGCCACATACTCCTATTCTCAAGGTTTGAGTTTCTTTTCCATTTTCTCCTTTTTGTTTATCTTTTTTCATAATGACAAATCTATGATTGTGTTATGGTTTCCTTCATCCTTGTGTTATCAATTTGCTTCTCTTTTCTAAGCTTTTTGGGTGGATAAAAGATTTCATTTGGAAAAAGTCACCAAAGCTGGGATTTCCTGATGACTCATGTTAAAAAACCCTAGGCTCTTCTGGTAGTTTTATAGGATTTGTTTTCCTTAGAGCAAGGAATGCTTGGTTTTTGTAGGATATTTTAAGTTTTATCTTACAATTTTTTGGGATTGGGTATTTTAGTGTTTTATATTGATTCTCTATTTTTCTTATCTAATATGTATCTATTTGTTGTTCGAGGAATTAACATGGATTTGACTTCCTTTATGATGCAGCCCAAGTCATATGCTGACAACTTCAAATGGAAGGGTCCCCCAAGTACTGAGGAGGACTAAATTTCGTCAATCACATGAAGTTCTTCCGAGATACTAGACTATCACAGCAACATGGTTTGTGCTGTAGCCTGTATACCTCTCTTTACATAATTCTTGTAAGAAGAAATATTGTTGATTCCAGACTATCTCAATATCATATATAGTCTGTAATATCGCCGTCAAGACAATGATACATTCTTTGTATTATATTGATAATGTTTGTCAACATTAATTCTGTTTTTCTTTTGACAATTTCTATGTACTTGCATTTGAGTCATTGTCAATGTTACACTAACAAGGAGTGCTTTTCCTTTTGGTTTTTATGAAAATTTAGTACACGTTATATCTTTCTTGCATTCCTTTTTTCAAATGAAACTTATGTTCTAGCACGCACAATAGAAGTAGATTGTTACACAAAAGAAAGAGATGACTAAAACTATGCCGTTATATCCGATCAATACATGGTGGATGAGGTACATTAGCGCTAACTCACTTTGCCTCCCTTCCCCTCAAAAAGAAGGGAGTACCAGGTAATACTAAGATTTACATTTCAAATTTCAGTCATTGCAAGTGGACTGAGAAGCCTCCCTGCAATCTGTATGGAACCTCCCTGTGAACAGGTAATCTCTCGACTGACAAGATAATTTGATTGCATCACAGAAAGTATTGATTGAATGCTTATTCCCCTTACTTCTCCACTTTATTCTCACCCAACATGAAAACCCATTTGATGAAACAGGTACTCTTGAATCAGAAAGATGGAGCATTATCTCCCTAGAGATCCTATCGCATGAGTGCCTTCCCATTTTTCCATCGGTAGTTACCATGGAATTCAGCCACGGACATTCTGGCTGTCCAATAATCTCCTTGTAAGCAGAATTTGCCAGCCTTTCCTTGTTGTTAGAATCAGATATCACTGCTGGCAAGGTATCAGACTCAACCTCCTCCTCCACCTCCTCTGGTCTCTCGGTAAATTGCACATGAAGGGTCAGACCTGGGTCCTCGCTGATGCACCGAACGCTAATGCTAGAGCCCACAGGTCGAACAGGCTGGGGTGCTATAACGCTGCTGCTCAGTGTAGGACCTCGCAGTTGGAGCAACAGGTCTTTCTCTTCAGGCAACTCCACCACTCTGTTCAAATCTATCTTGTTTCCTTCTCCAGGGGACTCCAAGCAATTGGGCTCAGGAGCTGTCGCTTGCTTGGCAACAGGAACAGCTGGGGAACATGGAGGAAGGGGAAGCGTCACCAAACTTGACGTTGCTCTAGTAGTGTCTAAGCCGCCACCACTGCCAGTCACAGTCGCTGCAAGGTTAGGAACAGAGATAGAAAGCCGAGGAAGCCCATGAGCAAAACCTTGCAAGGAGAGATTTTTAGCAGGTGATTCCACAGGACTAGGAGAAGAAAGCCCAAAGACATGTATCCTCGGTCTCTTGAGAGTGGTTGGTGGTAAAGTAGTCCTACCTCTCTTCCTTGTCCTAGTAGGCCTAGCTTGAAGCTGTTGCCAGAGGTTCCTCAGATATGGCGATTGCTTGATTTTCTGAGACATGGATGAGTTATCATTATTCATCAGTCTGTCCGGCACCTCTGGCTTTGGCGCAATGGGTCTGTACCTCGACATAATTTCAACCGTCTTTGCAGTATTTGAGTAAGGATGCAGTGTCATAATCATGGTGAAAGCCTGAAATTGAAAGTGCTCCCACCTCAGTTTCCTTCTATGTTATGCTAAAAAACGGTGAAGAGAAAACTGAAAAAGTATTAGAAGTAGAGCTGATTAAATTGGGTCTCCGGGGTTGATTTTAACGGCGAAGAGCCTGCCAATTGGAGAAAGGCATAATAGAGCAAGGAGAAAGGAGAATGTGGCACGTGTAAGTGTACGGTAAGTAATTGTTGAGAGGCTTAAAGGTGGGGGACATGTGGGCGGTGGAACACATGTCAGATACGTACCCTTGTCTGCCTGACCGATAATAAAAGTATCAAACGCGCCAACTTTCACCAACGGGTGTGGCGTTGGCCGCCATGCATGGCTACACCTATCACCATTGGTTTGGTCGCTTCTGGTTTGAGCTTCGAACGTAACGGGTCGGTTAGTGTCGGCGGTCTTTCTCACGTGTCGAAACGGTCTATCTTCTATTACATGCAACCTATGAGGTAGAACCTGATTGGAAAGGATGAGTCTCGAGAGGTTCCAAGCAGAATGCACATGGCCTCTTTGCGTTAACTTGCTTGCTTTGTCGGCATTAGCCGCAGTGGTGCATTTTTCTCCTTGCCACGTTATCAATTTGGAGTACCTGGCTATAGGGTGAAAGAAGTACTATTTGTCACCTATTTAGTCAATGGCTCCTTATCTTATTTTTTACCTAAATTTTCAAAAATTGTATTAGTTTAGAAAAAGAAAAAAAAAATGTATTAGTAGAAATAATTTACATATAATCTTATTTAATTTCAATAAAATGTCATATTTTTACAAGAATAAATACAAATAACAAGGCTAATTAGTGTAAATTGATGTGTATCATATAGATTTAAAGTTGATTAATTAAAAGGGTTTTAATTTAAAATTCTAATTTAGCCAGCAAATTTTTGCAAACATAGTATGCCACATAAGATGGGACAAATGGCTAATAATAGCTTTAAGAGAGATTTAACAAAAGGTTAAAAATCCGTTCAATTGAGACCTTATTTGAGGATTTTGATGAATTTGGGACATTAATTGAGCACAATAAAACATTGGGACCTTAATTGCTAATTTAGTTAAAATTTGGGGCCTTATTTGCTTGTTTTTCCATTTGGTAGTGTGTCTATTAACTATCAATTTTTTACCCTGTTTTAGTCTGGAAAGTTTATTTTTCAAGTGATGTAGTTGCTTCAAAAATCATATCAATATGGGCATGCTCATAACCTCTCTGTTAGAAATCTATGTCAGTGCTTACTTAGCGCTACACAATCTCCTACACAACTGCCATGTGAACTATCAGTGATCTTGCTTTTTATTATAATTATTACTATTATAATAATAATTATTATTTTTGGATTAGCATTTAGCATCAATAACAATGGTCAGAGTTTTTCCTTTTTACTTCTTCATGCTGCTTACATGGCAAATTGTGTGGTGAGAGTTTAGATCCATTCTAGTGTGATATATTTGATGCTACTGTCACTTTGATGCTATTGTGTAGTGATGTTGCAGCATCGTTTCATGTCATTTTCAACTTTCATGCCATAGCTTCAACATTCTTGACTATTGTTAATCATTTTATTATTTAGTTTTTACATATTCTTATTGTCATTTATGAATAATTTTATTAGGTGAGATTTGACAAGACAAGGAAACAAAAAGAGGGTAGGAAACATTACCAGGTAATTGAAGGAAAAAAGGTGTATTTTTTTTTTTTTTTGAGTTTCCATACTGGGAAACCCTTATGATACGGCATAATTTAGATGTCATGCATATTGTGAGAAATGTGTTTATTAGTTTATTTGGCATTATGATGAATGTTAAGGGGAAGATAAAGGATACAATCAATATCCATTTTGATCTAGAGCTTATGGGTAATTTTGATCTAGAGCTTATGGGAATTTGTCCTGAACTTTATGCAAAGTCAGAAGGCAATAATAAGTATAGTTTTTTCTTTGCATGTTAAACATTATCACCAATTGAAAGAAAGGATTTATGTAAATTTGTAAGTGCCATAAAGGTTTCAGATGGTTATTCCCCCAATATTACTCATTATGTTAATGAGAATGAATTCAATTTAGCTAGAATGAAATGTCATGATTGTCATATTTTCCTACAACATCTCCTTCCATTAGCAATACGTGGTGTGTTGAAAAAGGAAGTATCTGAACCACTAATAGAGCTAAATGGCTTTTTAAGGAAATTGTGTGATAGAAAGATAAATGTAGAAAACATGGAATCACTTGAGAAGTCAACAGTTGTGACTCTCTGCAAGTTGGAGAAGGTCTTTCCCCCGTCCTTTTTTGATGTAATGATTCATTTACTTGTACATTTGCCGGGGGAAGCAAAAGTTGCAAGTCCTGTTACTTATAGGTGCATGTGTTTTGTTGAAAGATTCTTACGTAGGTTAAAGTCATTTGTTAATAATATTGTTCATGCAGAAGGATCAATTGCTGAGGTTTATATTGTTTATGAAGCTATGACATTTTGCTCATTATATACGGCTGAAGTTGAGACAAGACTAAATTGTGTTGGAAGAAATTATAAGGGGATGGATGAATCAACTACCTCCAAGCTTCAAATTTTTAAACCTATTGGGAGGCCCTTACGAGGAAACAAATATGAGGAGTTGAGCTTTACGGAATGGGATCAAGCTTGAAGTTATGTGCTTCATAACTATGAGGGTATACATGAGTTTATAAAGTAAGTTGTTGGTTTTTGAAATTTTTTAAAATTTATTATAAGTTCTTATTTTTACTTATATCTATCTTTAAATTTTAAATTTTAATTATTTTGTGAAAACTTGCACAAAGAAGAATTGGAGTTGGATAACGCAAATACTATGGCATCAAGAGTTGAGAAAGAATTTGATATACGGTTCAAAAAGTATGTAAGTATTTTAGTTTTTAATTAATGGTAATTTTGCTATTGGTCAAGTTTCAACTGTAATTTTAATATTAATTAAATTTTAAATAGTTGCAGACATGATTCTTCTAGAAAAAAATACTTTAAGATCTTTTTTAAGAAGTTTTTGAAAATAGTTCATAATAAATAAGACTTAAACTTCATCTAGACACAAAATTTAGAATTGCACTATTAAATTATGTATGAACGGCTGCACTAGAATTTGGAGAAATAGTTGCTGGTGCAATTCAATATATTGGGTTGTATTGATGGTTATTTTTTGATATCTAGTAATATGAATTGTTGGCTAATTGTTGGCTAATTGCTGGTGCAATTTCATGAATTGATATATGAATTATTGATTATATTTTGGATACTCTCAAAATATATAAGTGGGAATAAGAGAAATTATAGATAAAATTGTATTATGCAGAATAGAATTAAACTTTGATATTTCTCATGATTTTAGTCACTTTTACGTCACAATTTTCAAAAGATTTTTGGCTTTCTTTATGT
>BPVZ01000054.1:960662-972376 GCA_020521535.1 Rubroshorea leprosula | reverse complement strand
TGCAACAATCCTCTTATTGTCTTCTTCTTCTTCTTCTTCTTGATTAAAATCATTATCTGCTTTCATTGCAAACTGTAAAAAACAAATACAAGTTCAGGAACAATCAGCAGCAACCAAAGACATTAAGAGAAGGCCAAAAAACCTTCTTCTTCTTCTTCTTCTTCTTGATTAAAATCATTATCTGCTTTCATTGCAAACTGTAAAAAACAAATACGAGTTCAGGAACAATCAGCAGCAACCAAAGACATTAAGAGAAGGCCAAAAAACCTTCTTCTTCTTCTTCTTGCAATTAAAATCTTCTTCTTCCTCCTCTTCTTCTTGATTAAAATCATTATCTGCTTTCATTGCAAACTGTAAAAAACAAATACGAGTTCAGGAACAATCAGCAGCAACCAAAGACATAAGAGAAGGCCAAAAAACCTTCAACATCTAAACAACGTGGAGCAGGTGGAACTACCGTTATCAGTGGACAAAATCGTCAGTTACTCACCGGTAAAGCATTATTAAAATTCGCTAATACAAAGTTCAAAAGAAAATTAGGCATGGAGGAACTCGTCTAAATCAACTTCATAAATTATTTGAATAAAATGCTTTTTAAATTGTATAATTAAGTTTCAAATCCTCATTCTGTACTAGTTCATATTTTTCATTAAAAAAAAAAAAAAATTGGCATGAGAAAGACGTGGGTTTAAGCTGTGGCACCATGTTTTGATGTTGCCTTGTTTTGCCATTTGTCCATGGCTAAAATACTTGCAATTCACCGAACCCTGATACAATCCTTAGGTAACATCGCCATGGTTCTGAAACCCCTATCTCATTACATTGGATTTCACGAATATCGTTCCGGATCAATCAAAGTATTTCTCGTGCTACCCTTATCCATATTTTCCTCCATACTTTCTCTGAACGCAAATCCTTGGAGACAACGGAATATCCTTTCTGGGTATTTTCTCTAAGGTGTCTAATTTGCAATTTCCAGGTGTGTGTCTTTGGTTTTCTTCTTCATGATTTTTGTATATTGCCATTGTTGGTGAAATGAGTAGATCATCAGTTTATGATGCTTGACAAAAGAATTATGGTGAATTGAATTATACAAAAGAAACAAAATTAAATATTGGCTATGCTGGACTAACCTAATTTGAGTCTGTGATTATAGAAATGTTAAGTACCGGCCGCATGTTGCTTTTGTGTCATCCAGGGTTTAATTTGCATCACACTAGATGTTGTAATTGATTTCTTTCAGCATGATTATTGAGAAAAGAAAGTTGTTTGTCTCGGAAAATCATTGTAAAGTTGGAATAATTTTGGTCTTTCATATGGCAATACCTTTGAGATATTCATTATCCTTCTTGGTTATGATTTGTTTAGATAGGGAAGATGATTGGTAACCATTATGAGAATTGGATTGCTTCGTCGGAAGCATTTGATAATGTGTTTGATTGTGAGAATGGAAGTAAAGTCTGTTTGAAGGAAGGGAAGGGAAGAAGATTGTGGAAGAAAGTGAAATATCAGCTTATTGAGTTTCATTCCTTGCCTGCATATTTGCGGGATAATGAGTTCATTCTAGGTCACTACAGAGCAGAATGGCCATTGAAGCAGATTTTCCTGAGCGTCTTTTATATCCACAGTGAGACTCTTAAAGTGTGGAAGTAGGATTCCATCACCTTAAATTGTTTTACTTTCTAATAATCAGTTCTGTATTATGTTTTGATTCGGCTATTTGATTCTTGTTTCAGGCATTTGATTGGATTCTTCCTTTTCCTCTTTCTCACCATACACACTGCAGCAAGGGCTCCGGAGATTGTTGCTTTCAACTCGCTGCAGCGTTTACCTGAGTTGCTAAAGGGAACTGATTTGCATAAGATTCAAAAGGAAATCTTGAATTGCCTGCCTTCCTTCCTTACCAAACATGACTGATCTTTACAAGTTGAAGGATGATTTGAAGACATCTTTGCCTTCAATTAATTTTCGCACTTCACTTTCAAATTGGAATATTTTAGAAGTTCTCACAAACTGCTTACCTGAGCGACTCTCTCGAATCTATCACCCAGATGATAGTGTCCTGGTAATATACCAACAAACTATTCCTGTCCATAGATTATCCATTATGCATAAGATGTTTTGCTATACTTGATCCTAAAGCCATTGCTATTTCTTTAATCAAATGCAGAATGGACTAAAAAGTGGTGAACGAACATCAATCATACCTCCTCTCATGGTTCAGCCAATAACAAGATGGCCTTTTTTAGCCTTCCTTGGTGGCGCCATGTTCTGCTTACTAGCTAGCAGCACATGCCACCTTCTTGCATGCCACTCACAGCGCCTGTCCTACATAATGCTAAGAATTGACTATGCTGGCATTGCAGCTCTCATCTCAACCTCCTTCTTCCCTCCTGTTTACTACTCTTTTATGTGCAAACCCTTCTTCCGCAACCGCTATTTGGGATCCATTATAACTTTAGGAGTTCTATCCGTTGCAATCTCGCTTCTTCCAGTCTTTCAGAAGCCTCATTTTCGAAGTTGTCGTGCTTTGCTGTTCTTTGGGATGGGCATTTCAGGCATTGCACCTATACTTCATAAGCTGATATTGTTCAAGGATCAACCTGAAGCCCTTGAAACGACAGCTTATGAGGTCCTAATGGGAACATTTTATGGAACCGGAGCATTGATATATATATGCTACAAGAGTTCCGCAGAGGTGGAAGCCTGGGAAGTTTGACATTGCAGGGCACAATTACCAGCTTTTCCACATCCTGGTAGTGGCAGGGGCATACACCCATTACCGAGCTGGTCTAGTCTACCTCCATTGGCGAGACTCAGAAGGCTGCTACCAACCTTTAGACACTAGTTTATGAGTTTTGAAGATTGTCTTTACCATGTTTTAACAATGTTTGCTTGATGTACTCAGCAACGAGAAAGGGAAGCAATAAAAAAATTTTGTTCCAGAAATCTGATTCCGGAAAAATGAGATTATATTAGCCTTTGCTTTCATTGTCTTGACTCCGTATTTTGGTGATCTCTTGCTTGACAGACGCATGTACCCAGCAAAAGAATGGGAGAAACTTTGCCTCTCTTACGAAATGCGTTATTGAGGATGTTTTAGTCATTTCTCGTCTGAACTTCAAAATTACAATAATGTCATTAGTGGGCTGCTGATAAGTAAAGGGGCATGATGGTAAATTCAATCCTGGGCCAGCTTGCCTAAATTTCCGCAACCTCATTCTTTGATAATATATATATATATATATATTTTGCCAAGAGTAATGATTAAAAAATTAGTATGAGTTAATTATTAGCAACTGATTCTCAGACTGAATGAACATTCCATCCCCTCAAATAAGGCGCGTGATCATCAAGCTGTTTTTTGGTGGAGTTCACGACGGTAGTGGAACTCGAAATTCCGATTACCTCACCCAAGCACTTAAGGCTTGAGGTCGAACCATTAAATCTAAAAGTTCGGTTACTTTGATACTATATATTCATTCATACTTTTGTCCTGTACCTACATTTACATGAGAGTTGATCCAAATTTTGGCTCATAATTGGACTGATTATTTCATCTCTTAAAATGTTAATATCATATTCCATTTGTTTTTTATTTTATGAAAATTTTCTTCAAATACAAGAGTTTTTTGAGATGGGAAAGTTTTACATTTTAAATATTTAAATACTTAGGATCACTAATCCTCTATAATTAATGATTTTTTTTTATTTTATAAAATTTTTGTTCAAATACAAGAGTTTTTTTGAGATGGGGAAGTTTTACATTTTAAATATTTAAACACTTGAGATCACTAATTCTCTATAATCAATGATTAAAATTTTCATGGTCAAATTGTAAAAAACTAAACTCATGTAAAATTCTCCTTTATGGTAAAGGATAAAATACATTATATTCCACATTGTCCACAGTTCACACTCCAAATGCAGGCAAGCCAAGATATGTGTTGGAAGAAAAAAAATTGTACTAATGAGGGGTTGGATTAAGTGATAAGCGACTTGTTCCAGCTTAAGTAAGGTCTCGAGTTCGAAACCTTGTGAACGCAGCAACCCCTGCTGGGAGGTTCACCCACCATTTTCAGGTGCGCGACGCGGGTCGGATCCAGATTAGTCGGGGCGAAACCTCGAATACCGGATGAGAAACCGAAAAAATAAAAAAAATTGTTTTTTTTTAACATAATATTCGTTGGAAGAATTTCAAACTAGGGTAGGGACACCCAAAAATTTTATCGGTACTGATCTCTATGTATGTTGTTGGGGGCATACACGTGCCTATATGATAACCAAAATCCAAATTGGGGGCCATCCTAGTGAAAAATCATTACAGCATTGAACTAAATCTTGGATCAAAATTGAGAGAAGAACAAAGGATGTGGGAATCGATTTGTCGTCAGCATATCAAAACCAACTCTGATACTGTGATTGACGATAATGGAACTTGGCCATTTTGTGCTCAAATCTGATCATGTGTTTTGTTTGGAATCCCTGAAATAGTACAGTCGTTCTAGGATACACTTTTCATGTCGGAACGGGCTGAAAAAAAAAGAAGAAGCCGGTGGTTTGGATTAGAAAGCATGATTCT
Source organism: Rubroshorea leprosula (assembly GCA_020521535.1). NCBI lineage: Eukaryota > Viridiplantae > Streptophyta > Magnoliopsida > Malvales > Dipterocarpaceae > Rubroshorea > Rubroshorea leprosula. The sequence continues at coordinate 967,794 of BPVZ01000054.1, read as the reverse complement.
AACAATTATTCGTTTTGGTTGGCTTAATTCAATTTCTAATCTATTAACTATTGATTTTATTTTAGTTTAAAAAATTTAATTTTTTTAAATGATTTATAAACTTTGAAAAAATTTCAAAATAATCTAATGGTACAAAATTTCGTTAGATTTATTTTAAAAAGTAATTTTTTAAATTTTGAAAAAGTGATATTATAATCCTAATAAAATATAATGACTCAAGACATATTATTTAAAATTTGTAATAAATGTGAACAATTGGTCTGTTTTATATGACAGATTGTATGCAGTCTGTTCTAAAAAATTATATAAAAATAAAATTAAGAGTATTTAAATAATTTTACAGAACAGACTGCATACAGTCAACTCTATAAAACAGTTTTCTGAAAAACACATTTAGTAAGATAAAATTAAAAACTATTTTTACAGTAACTATAAATTTAATGACTAAAAGATCAAAAGAAATATAATTAGAAGACTAAATATTTTATTAAAAAATAAGAATATTCCGTTAAAGATAATGGATATTTCGGTTAAATATAACAGATTAGATGAAATTGAAATAAATGTGAAAGTTAATAGACAGAATTGAAAGAATTCAAAAATAATAGATGAAACTGAAAAAAATATAAAAATCAATAGATGATTTGTTAAATTAACATGTTTTGGTTAATAATAGTTCAAGAGTTCAATGCCTGAAATAGATAAATATTCTGAAACACTTGTCATCACAGTCACAACACAACCCTAGATAGTAGCTAGGCAACAAAAAATGGAGAGGATTTTGAACAATAATTCAAATGCCAGTACTGTGAAACCAACAAATCTATGGACGGCATTCAGACAAAGACATTTAATTGATTTTGAGACATTATTAGAAGCAACATATCTATGGACGGTATTCAGACAACAGACATTTGATTTTGAAGATATTATTAGGTCCTGTAAATAGGGTATGACTCAAATAATTTTTTGTATGCAACTCTGCATTATTGGATAATGAAGACTAGTAACAGGACTAAGTTTAAGATCCAGAGTGCTGAATAACGTTTACTACACTATTTCCTATAGTGACAAAGACTCTGATTTAAAGAAGCACTGAACATCCTTAATTACATTAACCTGCCCCCCTCCCCGAAATGAAGAAACCTATGGAGACAGATACCTAAAAAACCTGTACATTTTCTTATGGAGAAAATCCTGTGAAAAAGATCCAACACCAACGGATATGTTTCCTGTTCAGCAACTATATATTTTGATCTCGACATGACTAGTCGTGGGTGTGTAACAGACATATGATATTTTGAGTTAGTTTGCATGTATTTAATTTTAAATTTGTAATCTAAGCAAGTCATCTTAGTTGGAAATAAGAAACTTAATAAGAAATAATTATTAGTTTTAAGGATCGAATTTTAATAAACAGAAAAGAAACATTCCCCGTAAGACTGTAACCATCCAATCTAACTATTCAATTATCTAAGACAGGAAGGCAAACAATAACGTTGAAAGATAAAAGTTCATCCCATTTCGCAATCAACCGACATTAAATTAGATACAAACGTGTGGTTTAATGGCATCTTCTGTACACTTTTGCAATAGCGGAAAAGGGGGGAGATTTGACTTTAATATTTTTATTGATGGGGACCTGGTGTTGTTCTCTGTTTTCTGGCCATGAAAGAGATGGAATGGAATGGAAGGGTAGAATTGTTGGTTTTCTTCTAGGGAAGGAAGAAGAATCTTTGAATGCTTTGAAAATAAATTTGATCGAGAAAATGGTGTGTGTTTACATTAATTATAGTCATACAGTTCGCAACTGGCGTGCTTTGACCTTTCCTCTGCTGGGGACCTCCTCACCATCTCCAAAGCTGCATGCCCATACTGTACTACTAGTACTGCTTCTTCTTCTTTTCTTTTTTTTTTGTCAAATGATCCGATTATAATAAGATCAGTTTATGCACACTCAATTAAGTTCATGGACTATACCATTGTTGTCGATAATGGGAAATTAACGAGAAATTACTTTTACTTTCAGTTTCTAGGGATTGGTTAGGCATTTTCAGCCATGGAATTGACTTACGGTTTTAGAAATCTACAAAGTTACAAACCGTTGAGGAAGATAGATGTTTTTTTGATGAAGTGGAGGGAAGTTTGGGAAAGTGATGAAGGTAGACAACAAATAACGTCAGAAAACCGAGTGCCCGACCCACTCACTGCTGAATTTTCCCCTTTTACACATTGATGATTAGGGTCTATGGACTGGCATAGGGCCACAAACTAGCATAGGCCATGTGCGTATGAGTTAAATGCGCGGGACCATTTTGATCCTTCGTCTGCCGCCATGATCTCCCTCATCGAGATTTATATATGGACATTGCTTCATAAAACAAGCATCACTTTTTCGGCCAAATGTTAAGGGTCCGAGATAACTCGTCTTATTCTGGTTGATATGCTTTCGACTACATTACCTACAATTTGATTTTCCAAAAGATCACAAAAAACTGATTCATGGTATCATCTCAATCACTCTATAAAATAAAAAAATAGAAATTTTAAATTTTTATTGGGTGTCATGATTTATTATTTTAATTGTATAAACGGTAAAATACTGATGATTGAATGAAGAGCCCTCTTTTATTATCAAGATTTTTTCTTAATTCAATAATTAATAATTTGCAATTCAAATTCAAACCACTTTTTTTTTACATAATAACTTGTTTTCTTCTATTAATGTCATGTAGCAGCACTGGTTCAATGCACAGAGTCCTGTGGAATTGTTTGTTTAATCAAAATGAAAGCAAATAATAATAATAATAGATTGTCGCCATGCTTGCTCACTTGTGTAAAAAGAGATTCCATGACATAATTTATGATTGTTTCTTTGTATAGTTTTTCCTATTCAAACAACTGCTTTAATTATAGGATGAACTAAGAGGGGAATTATTTTAGGTTAGGATAAGGTCGATATATAATAATGCGTACGTGCATTAGTTTGGTATCAATTTGGGCCTCAATGGAGGCCATGAGGGCATGAGAGGGATTGATTCCCAGCATTATTAGTAGGGCCCGAAACAGCTATGTTATGATGCACAAAGGTTTATATTCCTCAACAGTGTCATTAAGAATTGAGGAGCACATTTCCCGTTCGCAAAGCTTATTTTATAAATTGCTATTTAGAAACTTGCCAATCAAAACGATCAAGCATTTTAGCTTTGCCACATGGTCTCTAAATTATATGATAGAGTTATAAGAAGTAACTAGAGGGAATAGCCTTTCTTTTTTTATTATTTCTAGAGTCATTTAAAGATTTGAATATGATTTTTTTTTTTTTTGTATTTACGGTCAAATATTTTGAAATCAACTTTTATTGTATCTTGAAACTAATTATTTTCTAAATAATTTTAAAAATGCATATCTTACATTGACTTAATATATTTTAAAAAATTAATTTTGTCATATAATTATACCTTATTCTAAAATATAAAATTTAGAGTTTCAAATTTCTAAACACTTGAAACACGCCCGTTGAATCTTCTAATGCTAGAAAATGTGTATCTCCTGTGGGCTTTAGAAGTCCTAGTCCACATAGAACTCGAACACCAGAGAAGACCAAAAGCGTTCACAAAGTAGAAGAGTCAAAATCCTTGACGGTTTGGCATTTTTTGAGGAAATTTGCAGCCATCAAAGACCAACCGCATTACAAGCATAAATACTTTGACTGTTCTCCAACCATATTTTCTAGATTCTCTCAAGGGGAAGAAGGATATGTGGTTGTTGAATTTGAAATCTCAACCTCAAGATGGATTGACCATTGCAAATTCCTTCCAATTGAGGATATTTTGGAAAGTTAGAACCAAGACTTATGGGTCATTAAGGGACCCACCATTAAATGCTTTGAAAAAATAACTTCAGGTTCCACAAACAAGTCTGGAATGAAGCATCAGTAAAGAGTTCAAAATTTTTCATTGAAGTTTGGTTTTCTAAAGTCACAAGAAAGTAATTTTTTATAAAATTTTTTGAAAGTAAATTACTGAACCTAAAGTGGCACATGTTATCACAATAAATAAAAAAAAAGGGTGTGAAAAGAAAAATGACAAACACCTATAATTCAATTTCAAATAAAGAAAAGTTGAGTTTGACTTAAACTGCCAGGATTTCCACTTTGAGGGATAAGTTGAGGGCCTAGAGACAAGGGAGATATTTAAAAAATATGTCCCATAACTAGAATAATGAGTAGCTACAACTCAGAACAAGGACATCCACGTTCATTTTCACTCGCCTCCCTAGAAATTTTGTCATGACAAATTCTTTCAAGTTACTCACAATGGGTAAGGGTAAGAAGCTATATAGGAAAAAGGTAAAACACTGAAATAAAAAGTTAGAAAAAGAAAAAGAAACTAAACTAAGTTCTTATATCCATTAACAGCTCCTAAATCAATCATCAGGAACAATATAGTAGAAAGATGATATTAATTTACATTCCACTTTTCATTGAAAGGATAGCACATCATTGCATGGAGTTATAATACAAGCTGCATATTCCTACAATTGTACAAGAACATGAGATAACCTTTTCCTTTATCATCACAGTAGCTAATTGCTCTCTCTCTCTCTCTCTCTCTCTCTCTCTCTCTCTCTCTCTCTCTCTCTAACGCAAGGCCAACTGGCAGTTTTGATTGATTGAGATTCAGAAAAAAACAAGAGGGAAAAAGGAAGGAGCAAAGGACAAATAGTCTGGGATTTGAGGGTGATTTGTTTGGATTTTTCTTTTACTTTTTTTTTTTTGGTTTCCCACCCGATATCTGGTGTTTCGCCAGATTAATCCGGACCGACCCACGTCACGCACCTGAAAATGGTGGGTGAGTCTCCCAACGAAAGTTACTGCATATACAAAGTCTCGAACTCGAGACTTTGCTTAAGCTGAAACAAGCCGCTTACCACTTGATCCAACCCCTCGTTGGTTGGATTTTTCTTCTACTAATCCCCTCCTTTCCTTCTCCTTATATAGGCTCTAACATTAGTGCCTGCCTATGTGTGAATCCAAGAGGAGAGGGGAAGCAGTTAATTGGAATTCTCTTTCCTCCATTTTTGTTAGAAACAAGTAGTAGGGGTCTTGTTTCTTAGAATTACAAGAAAAATTATTTCTAGTGTGGTTGGAGAGAAGGGGGTGGAAGATGGATATATCAAATTCACAATGTGGTAGTGGGTCTGAGTCCGGTTGGACTCCGTATTTAGATCAATCTTCTTTCTCAAGAAGTAGGTGGAAGGATTTCAGTGGCGTTTCTGGTGAAGATTATGGAGGGATAGGAGCTAGATTCGAGCATGTGGGAGAAGATGAGGAGGATTTGTCAATGGTGTCTGATGCATCCTCTGGACCAAGACACTATTGTGAAGACGATGAAGACTGCAATGAAGAAAATAGGTACGTTTTTCCCGCTCCCTCAGCTTCCGAATCAGCCAAGAAAAGCAAAAACAAGAAGAAGATAAGAGAAAACCAACAGCATTGTTCTCTTGATGACACTGCTAGCTCCCCCACACTAAGCCTTTCTAAGGCAAGTTCCAAATCAGATTCCTATAAGATGTTATGAGTATAAAAGTAATTCATTTCTAACAAAATATACTAATGGTGTGTCATTGCTCTCCTTACAGAAGAATCTCAAAAAGGAAGCTTCAATGGATGTTTTCGATTTTTCGCAGGACTGCTCTGCTACCCAAAATAAGGTACTTGATTATCTACCCTTCTCAGATTTCCTTTTTCAATATCTCATTTCAATATAAATTCTTCTAAGGGATAACCTTAAGGATTCCACCACTGCATTCTTACAGGGGAAATCAGGACTCCGGAAAAAACTTGGTTTTCTGCAGTCCTCATTTGCTGGCAAACCAGCTTCAGGAGAAGCAGGTTACTCCCTATTTTCATTTCTCATATGTCCTTTTCTCCAGAAATGTAAACAGTAAATTGTAATGCTTGCATGTGCCTAATATCTATTGTATTAATTAACCTATTCACACAGGTGGATTTCAAGGAAGAAAGTAGGAATGACAAAAGAGTAAGTACTAAGTATAAAACTTTTTGTCTCTACTGCTGTTGCTGCTCTAGATTAAAGGCAGTCCTGGGATCTGTAAAAAAAAAAAAAGGCATTAGATCTCAAAAAGATATTGTTCTTTTGTTTTTATTTTTGTTTTTATCCTACTCTACTCCTTGTTATGTGTTCCTGTCAATGCAGTAGGAAACAACCTGAGACATTGAAAATAAATAAAATTTTCTGTCTTGGGTATATTTATATTTTATATGTTTTCATTTTTACCACCTATTGTCACATACGAAACTTGCAATTCCTCCTCTACTTCATGTCATGCACATCCCATTACAAAGATGGATCCTCCATTCTTCCTCCATATTCTAGTTTCACTAATGTAGAATCCATTAAAATAAGAAAATATGTAATAGGGATGCATCCAATCTTTGAAAGTAGTAAAAGTATACTGTTCAACTCAGAACATGGTTGTGGTTCCCCATGAGGCTATCTATTTCTCTGCATTTTTTCAGTAATGAAGACAGTAATAGTGCCCAATTGCACCCACTCAGCCACACAAATTGAAGCTAGTACGGTCGGGGGCCATCAGCCATCTTAAGCAAGCGACCCACCATTCTTTTTCGGTTAAATTCAAAAATAACCTATTAAGTATGCGATTTATTTTAATTTAGTCTAAAAATATTTTTTTTTTCAAAATAATTTATAAATTATTAATTTTATTTTAAAATGATCTACTTAACAAACATTTCGTTAACTAGACTAACATAAATCATTCTAGTTATTATGCGCTCCCCCTAAACTTTTGAAAAATATTAAATATAGTACAATTATTTTTTGGTTAAATACCCTTTTTGGTCCCTCTACTATAGGAAAAAGCCCTTTTTTGGTCCCTGTTCCGAAAAAATTTCCTTTTTAGTCCTTACTGTTCACAAATCCGGCCCCTTTTTAGTCCTTTCGTTAAATTTTGGCTGATGTGGCACGTTAATTAACGGAAACACTCATTCCTTTTTTTTTATTAAATTACGTGGAAAATCCACGTGGCAAAATTGATGACATGCTAAATTTTTTTATTTTTAATTACTGATATACCCTCATCTTCT
>BPVZ01000054.1:933862-960562 GCA_020521535.1 Rubroshorea leprosula | reverse complement strand
ATAAATCACATAATTAATATATTATATATTAAATTTAACCATTCTTTTTCTCTTCTGTGATTGCCAGCCTAGCTTAGAACAAAGTAGGGTTGGTAGATTTGGTAACCTGAACTGTTCCAACATACAAACAAAGTTTCCGATGGGGAGAGGAACCAAAAGGTAAACTTCATTGTGAGCCAAAAGGTAAACTTCATTGTGAGCCAAAAGGGGACCCAAAAACACCACCCTTCTTTTTGATAACCACAAACCCAAAATGTGATCCATTCATAGGAGTACTGCAATTATTGAATCTGTTTTGGTGGGTTTCCCCCAAAATCTCTTCATAGTGAAACTGTTCCCATCCTGAGAATTGGCAACCATATCTTGGATATGGACTTGGACCTTGCGAAAAGGACAAAACTTTTGTCCCTGTCAATCCCTCTCACTTGTCCTCCTTTTTCTTACTTCTATAAGCAAAAAGAGAGTATTTCATGTAACTAGAAAGGATGAATGTTTGAGGCTTTTAGCTTCACAATAAGATTAATATTTGCAATATTTCACAAACAGAATAAGGAGCCAATTTTGTAAAAAAGAAAACTTGAGTGAGAACTTACGCCGACGACAGGAAGAGCGCACGGCGGCAGCCGTCGCCGTCGGCCAGCCTGAGGAGGGTGGAGCCTAATGTATAATGCGTTTAAACTCATGTTTACAACAACATGGGCCTATCAGGAATATGGGCTAAAAAATGGGCCGAAAAGATAATCCATCCCATAATGACGCCCACGTGAAACAGTACCCGCCTAGATATATTGTCCGTAGCCCAACCTCAACGGCGACGGAAAGTTTAGTGGTTACAACATTTTACATGTGCAATAGAAGTCACTGTCAAGCAAAACCATCAGTAATCGACTCTCATCCTGAACCATTTCAAAGCCATCTCCTCCGATCTGGAACCGACGATTCCTCCATGGACGACGTTTGCTCCGGATTTCGAGTTTTGTAGACGATAGATTCAGCCGTGTAGAATCACCGGAATCCATCTTTCGTATTCGGAAACCGGATATTCCTTAATGGAGGACGCCTACGCCAGATCCGTTACAGAGGTAATTCACATATCTCGCTGCATTTCTGATCACGAACTTTAGAAGTACTGAATTGAACTAACTATTGGACTCGCATTCGGGAACTTGATCTCTGCTTCTGATTCTTGGTCAGGTCTTGGATTTCTTCGGGGTAGATCCAGCGAAAGGTCTCACTGATTCTCAGGTTTGCATTTGCTTATTTCCTCATCAGAATTTGTCCCCTAATTGTGTGCTAACTTAAAGGTTTAATTTGTTTTCTTATTTACAGGTTATACAGCATTCAAGGCTTTACGGGAAAAATGGTACATTAGCATCGACCAATTGTTTTTTATCTCAGTTTTGAGTTTGTCACAACATTATTGCTTGGTTTTCTTACAGTGCTTTTTTTCCTTTTGGTTGTTAAATTTAAAGAAACACATATTAGAGGAGCAGACGTTGATGCATCTTTCATCTTCCTGTTAACAAATTAATTCTGTTGCAGTTGGTTAATGTGCAAGAATTTTTAAATACATTCTTTTGTTTCTCTTCTAATGTCTTTTATTTTTGCCTTTGCATGCTTGTTTTCTGGTCTCCAGTGCTCCCTGAAGAAAAAAGTAAGTATCTGGCATATTGTCTCTCTTTTTATTTTATTTTATTTTTAAAATGCTTTTACAGTTATGTATTTATGCACATGTTATATTCTTCCTTTGATTTTTTGTCCTGCTTGCTCACTTCAAGAGAATGTGCTTGATCTCTAATATCATAATGTTGCTCCACACTAAAATCCTGAATTTGTGGAGTTAAATTTATGAGTGATTTTTGGCATGTTGTCATACTGATAGATCCTTGGGCCATGTTAACAGTCTTGGATTCTTGAATAAAATTTCACAAATGATTTTTTTTAACGTGACTTATTTATCTGTGTCAACCAATATGTGATGGAATGTTGAGATTTGAGAGCCCATGATATTGGTGTTTGGGAAGTAAAGATGTGACTGGGCTCAGACTTCTGGTATTTCAATAGATTGAGTCTGTTGCAAAAAAGCCATATTTTGTTTGGTCTTGAATCAGTTAATTTTGCAGGTGGTCACTGCCCATTGTATTGGTGTTAATTGTGTTTTGTATGATTCTATCTTGTTTTATTGGTGCATAAACTATTTGTTCACTGATGGTGTTATTATGTAAAAAACCTTATGTACTTCATTCAATCATTGCATGCAGGGACCCCCTTCTGGAAACTGGTTTTGAAACAATTTGATGATTTGCTTGTGAAGATATTGATTGCTGCTGCCTTTGTTTCTTTTATTTTGGCACTGATCAATGGTGAAACTGGCTTAATAGCATTCTTGGAGCCTTCCGTAAGGCGATTCTTCTTCTTCTTCTTCTTCCTTTTCATCATTAGCCAAAAGATGCATAATTAACATTTTGGTCTGAAGTTGCCATGCTTCAACTACATCCTACAGTTTAATGTCTGCATTTTTGTTTTTTAATTCATCTGCAGGTCATCCTGTTGATATTGGCTGCCAATGCTGCAGTAGGAGTAATTACAGAGACAAATGCTGAGAAAGCTCTTGAGGTAAGTTTTGGAGTCTCAACTTGAGGCACATAAAGAAAAAAAATAAAAAATATTGTTTAGTGAACATGATTTGTTAAACATGCAGAAGGGAAGAAGTAGACTAATGCATTAACTGTGAAACATTAATAATTTTGAGATTAGAAGCATGAAAAATTATTATGCATGATCTATCCACACTATCCGCTTCTATAAGCTCTGCGGGTAATAGGGTAGCACCATTCTCTAGGCAATATAGCCTTTCTCTCTTTGGTAATATTTCAACTTGACAACGTAGCAATCATAGTCTTGGGTATAACATGTCTCATGGGCCAACAAGATAATAGGTGTATAGGCCTTTCCTCCTCTGCTATGGGATAATGTTTGAGGATGATCTAATGTTTTCCTTTATATTTGACAATTTATTATCCACTCGAGATTCATTTACATTTTTGAATTTTTTAGGAGCTACGAGCATATCAAGCTGATGTTGCGACTGTGCTTCGAAATGGTAATGCAAGCAACAATATAATCACCTAGACGCTGCTTGTTGGTTTATTTATAATCATATCATAACCTAATGATTAAATATATTAGTCATGTTCTTGAATGATCCTTTTCCCCTTTAGGAGATTATTATTCTAGTGTGGATAAATAGCTTGCCTTTAATTCTATTTCTACTTGTATATGACGATCTGGTTTTAAACTATTTTTTCAAAGCTATCTGCTCTGACTTGCCAAATTATGAATCATAAGAACATGGTTCAATTATCTACCTTTTTGTTAAATTGTAAAATGCAAAACAATAGTCTGCCTTATTTTTATTTTCCATTGTATTATGGTGACAATGTTTGAACAACTTCTTGATGCCAATTGCCTTTCTTGGTCTTGATGCAAGGACTCCTTGGAGTAAATACTTCCCCATCAATCATAGTTTGAAGTAAAATTGTTGAACTATAATGTAGTTTGGCCACCTGTCATCTTAGTTTCTCTGTCTCTTCTTGTTTTAATGGCTATGCGTTGAACATGAAATTTATTATTAGTTTGGACAGACCAGGGATTCTTTGGCTCTTCTATGCAATTATCATATTATTATTTTTTTCCTAAAAATTTTCTTGAATATTTGTAGTATGTGTTGATACTTCAATTCAAATGGTAATATGGCAGTCATTTTACTCTTATCGCTTCTTTTTACTCCTAATAATAGCTAAGACATTTTGCAGGTTGCTTCTCTATACTTCCAGCAACAGATCTGGTCCCAGGAGATATAGTTGAAGTTGCCGGTCCGCTCATAAATTGGCTGTTAATTGCAAATTTGGTTTTTTTTATTATATGTTTTGGCAATCTAGAGAGCTTCCATTTTTAAATCTTACACTCTGTAAATTGGCAGTGGGATGCAAGATTCCGGCTGATATGAGAATGATTGAGATGCTAAGTGATCAGTTACGTGTTGATCAAGCAATTCTTACAGGTACATGAATCTAACGTGGTAGCATAGTTCCATGTTAATCTGTGTAAGAAAAAGGAAAGTTTGTTAAGTAAAGGTTAATCTAGCAAATGTGTTTGAATGCTTTTGGAAATAATATTGCCAGTCTGGATAGCATGTTTCTCAAAAGCTGTCTTGTTTGGACATTTTCTTCATCTTTTTTGTAGCCTTTCACTATATTGGATTGTTTTATTGTTCTTTTACTACTACTTTGATGAGTTTACTATGTGTGAGAAATATAGAGAACCATTGTTAGCATATGGCTTGAGCTATTTGAGCTGGCATTTCAATATCTATGGAAATTTCAGATTCTCAATTTAATAAATTTTTAAACCTTTTCTTTAACCTGAGCTTACCTGCATGTTAGTAGAACTTTGAGTGAATCTCTATTTTGGCAGTCCTTAGGTGGTTTTAGAATTGATGGCATGAAGAGAGCAATTACCTTTTAATTATTTTCTTCCTTTTGTTTCCGCTTGGTTGGCAAAATTGGAAACTGTGATCCATTAAACCTTAATCATGCGCTTTACTTTTTCTCTAAGGCCAAGGGGCTCATGGTAATTGCATTCTTTTTTGGCACATTTGTTTGTTACACACTCTAGCATGCTTTACTGCCATTTGTTATCTATCAATTTCAACCATATTTTGCTTATAAATATTGTTAGTCATGGTCCCTATTGATTGATTGCATAATATTCTACAATATACCCGATCCAATTCAGCTGAAGATTTTGTTTGATGATAGGTGAGAGTTGCTCTGTTGACAAAGAGATTAAGTCCACTACGGCAACAAATGCGGTGTACCAAGACAAGACAAATATTCTTTTCTCGGTAAACTCTTAAATCACTTTTGCATTATCTAGTTTGGCATAGAATACTCATGCATATGGAAATTTGAAATTCTTGATTTTATTGCATTATTTCAGGTATCTGCTAAAATTACTTATAATTGAAAATTAAGTTTGAATAACATAAGAAGCCCATTATCTGTCTTGTTACTGATAAATTTTAAAAGCTCTTGCCTTAGATAGTTGTTAGCATCAATTATATTCTGACATTTTTTGACTGCCAGGGTACTGTTGTTGTTGCTGGTAGAGCAAGAGCTATTGTTGTTGGAGTTGGTACTAACACTGCCATGGGTAGCATACGTGATTCTATGTTGAGAACAGATGATGTAAGTTGTTGGATATCAAGAATTCCTCTTTCTTCCTATCTTTTACATTGATATCAATTTCTTTTGGAATCCTGCTTCCCAATTTTCAAATTAATTCATGATATAGTTAAACTGAGGCAATTATATGTTAAGTTTCCTGAATAAACCATCCAGATTAGATAATAGCTGCCATGGACAATTTATGTTTGTTCTACTCTACTCATCCTTATCTATAATTGGCTGTAGGAAGCGACTCCCTTGAAAAAGAAACTGGATGAGTTTGGTACCTTTTTGGCTAAGGTAAGTGCCAGATCATCTGCTGTAAATTTTTAGTTGTATGTTTTCTATTAATGCCAAGATTATGATCATTATTTACTGTACCTTTTTTTAAACTGCATCTATACAAATCAAATGGACAGGGAAAGGTGGTCATGAATGTTTCTAGATTGTGTTAATTTAGTCTGTTTTTTTATATTTGTTTAGTGGATTCTAGGAGTAGACTTGAATATCTACATGGTGATACAACAAGCTTATGCTATTGTTCTGGATAAATTGAGCTCACACAATGAATTTGATGATAAGTTGAAATCTGTTGGGGCTTGAATGTTAGAGCCTTTAACTGCTCCTTCTCTGTGTGCTTCATAATAGTCCATCTCTGCTTCATCCATCTACTGTGTTTTTGATAGATGACAAAGTTTATCCATTTGAGAATAACAAAATGTGTTCATGTTGCAGCTGTACATGATTAGATTTTCATGTTAACAGTTAACACCATTATTATACTTGTCACAGGTTCATATCCTGTGTTAACTTCTTCTGTTGATATTGTGATGATGTATTTTAGCAAATTTTCTTCTGCCTATAGGTTATTGCAGGAATTTGTGTACTGGTGTGGATTGTAAATATCGGTCATTTTCGTGACCCTTCTCATGGTGGCTTCTTGCGTGGTGCAATTCATTACTTTAAGGTATGATCTGTTGATTTGCTCCTTATTTGCTTTCAATTTGTGGCAGTTTGAGGTTTATGAACTACGTTCTTGTGCTTCAATAGATTGCAGTTGCTCTTGCAGTTGCAGCAATTCCAGAAGGGCTTCCTGCTGTTGTTACTACGTGAGTATTTCAAAATTTATTGGGTTTATGGATCATCAGTAAGTTATTTGGATTGTCAAGCTCTGTGACAACTGACAAATAACTGTATGGTTAATGTTAGAGATGGAGATGTGGTGCCTGAGATAGCTTTCCCATTCAACAAATGGAAGTGAAATGGGAATTAGAGATTAAAATATGCCCAGCAAGTTGAATTAGTATGTTAAAAATGACAAAAAAAAAAAAGAATAAAAAATGATTTTGTGATCATTTCTGACTCAAATACCAGAAGTCATTGAAGAAATTAAAATCTACTTTATTTTTGGCTTGTAGACTTGTCTCAATAATGCTACCATATCACAGAATTAAGATGCATGTCTTAGAAGCTACACTATGTGTTAAGTGTTAATCATAAACTTGCATCAATGAAATGAAATAAAATGCAATTTCTAATGATTTGCTTTTTTGACATGTTAGTTTTTTCACTTTTGCTAGTTCTAGATTTTACTCATATGCAGGATACATGTTATATTAGTTTCCTTAATCTTCATCAAAAAGAGATAGGGACAACTAAACTGGGATAGAGGGATTTTATCTTTTTAAAAGAATGTGTTATCAAATACAAAGTTGACTCACTTTTAACCCATGTTATTTTTCATTTGTTCTAGGTGTTTGGCCCTTGGAACAAAGCGAATGGCTAGGTTGAATGCTATAGTTCGATCATTGCCATCTGTAGAGACTTTAGGTTGCACCACAGTGATTTGCAGTGACAAGACTGGAACTCTTACAACAAATATGATGTCTGTTTCAAAGGTTATAGTCTTAAAAGTTTGAGATACTGGGCATTGATATCTGTCTCATTTATATGCCTCTAAAATCTGTTTTCTTTTTCTGAATATGGTGTTGAAAACTGAGGATTTTTGCAATTGCTAGTAATTTGGTAAAAACTTATGCTAGGTTTAATTTTTTAGGAAGAAGGTAAAGGATCTCAGGTTGCTTAAAGATCTGAGACTGATTACTTTTAATTTCAATTAGATTAGATAATAGATTCAATTGTTATACGTTTGTAATATACATGTTTATTATTGACTTTTGAAGTGATAGATCTTGCCTTTTCTCGTCTTTCCTTCTCTCAGATATGTGTGGTTAATTCTACACAACGCGGTCCTCTGATTGCTGAGTATGGTCTAAGTGGGACGACATATGCACCAGATGGCATTATTTTTGACAGTAGTGGGATACAGGTAATTGCTTGTTGATATGACTTGTGATTTACATTGCACTTGTAAAGAGCCCATCTAAGAGGAAGAGTGCTTTAATTAAAAGTATTGGTGAGAATGACTGCTTCCATGTACTTTATAATTACTGCAACTTCATCCTGAAAGAAAGATGTATTTACAAGGAAAAAAAAATAATGATAATAATAATCCCGGAGACACAGGTAAACAATTGCAGAAGAATGTAGTCAGTGTTTCCTATTTAATTGAAATACATTAGTTCAAGTTTTAAGTGAATTCCACAGACTATTATTGGCCTTGATTAAAATCCTTCTCTGCAGTGATTCCTACATTGTGATAAAGAGTGCAAACCATTATTTATGATGTTGTGATGGTTTTGGTTTATATTCTCTTAAGGCCTTACTAGAAAATATTTCAGATTAAACAATCAGAATAGAACCACATCCTAGCATACGAGAAAGTTTAGGTCATGAGCTCTCAGTTGTCCTGATAATTTGGACCACCTGAATTGTTAGTGTGTAGAGATTAATGATAGATGACTTTCCAAATGGTTGTGTTGTGTTTCTGAAACGACTTGGGACACTCCACTCTGCACTTTGTGTACATGACATTCAGCTGTTTTGCAGCTTGAGTTTCCTGCTCGGTTGCCTTGTCTTCTTCACATAGCAATGTGTTCAGCTTTATGCAATGAGTCTGTCTTACAGTATAACCCAGATAAGGGGACCTACGAAAAAATTGGGGAGTCAACTGAAGTGGCTCTCCGTGTGTTAGCAGAAAAGGTTTGTATCTTGGCCCATTGACAAGCCATGCTTGTGTCTTTTTACTTGTGGACTGCAGAGGCTTTCTTTTCCTAAAGACCAAGTTATCTCACTACAGGTTGGTCTTCCTGGCTTTGATTCTATGCCATCTGCTTTGAACATGTTGAGCAAGCTTGAGAGAGCTTCTTACTGTAATCACTACTGGGAAAGTCAATTTAAAAAGGTACATATCCACACATGATTATTAAATTTTGTAAACTCTTTTATATGAAAGTAGTTAAGAGTGAGGCTGAGTTGTATGCATTTTGAGTTTTTGACAATATGAACTTGGATATCTCTATTCTTGAATATGATAGATCTTTCAGTATAGACACTTTTAAGGGCAGGCAATATGGGGTGTTTGATTTTTTTTTTTTTTTTCCTCTTTTATTATGAAACTAGCCCTGTAGTATTCTTCTCAGTCTATTTTGATGATTGCTTATAATTTTTTTATAACATAGTTTCTCATTTCTGTTCTACATTGGATTTATTATGTTATGGGTCTTTGTTCTGTCCTACAAAGTAATCCCTTGTCTGAGTTTCTTTATTTAACAAGCTTGATTGTTTGACGCTTTGTAGGTTTCTGTTTTGGAATTTTCTCGTGATCGTAAGATGATGAGTGTCCTTTGTAGCCATAGGCAGATGGAGATAATGTTTTCAAAAGGTGCTCCAGAGAGTATCATCTCCAGGTGCACAAATATCCTCTGCAATGATGATGGTTCCACTATTCCTTTGACAGCTAGTGTCAGAGCAGAAGTAGAGTCAAGGTTCCACAGGTTAGATTTATCTTGTTTTAATCAACACACCAACTTGCTCTTTTTCTGTATACTCATTTTATGATATGTGGGATGGATGCTGGGTACAGCAGAGCCCTACCAATAAGGTGTTGGGAGAGGACGTTTGGGCTTTTCCAAAAGGTTTAAGGCTACAACTGACAAAACTCATTGGGTAGAGGCTCATAATTTATAATGGAATATGGATCTCTGCATGGGATCCATATTTGGGGTCCCTAGTCTAAATGCTAACACAGTCCTTACTTTCTAGGGAAGGTGAATTGTTGATGTGCCATACATTAGGTAGATTGTAAACATGTGGGCTCACATAGGTCCCCTCACTTTGTTGCAGATTAGCAATTTTTTTTTGGCAGAAAACTGCAAGTTCTCCTTATGAGCCCTTATTTCAACCTCACTTGTGAAACTTCAATTTATTTTCTTTTTGTTAATTTGTGAGGGTAGGGATGATGGTATTTTGTTTGAGAATGGAAGCTGACCGAAAACTGCACAAAAGAGAATTTGATGTTACACTTAGTGATGGGCACCAATATACTAGTTTTAGAAGTTTTAGCTACTGCTTAAGCTAATTAGAAGAGAAGTCAGGGTGAAGTGTTTGTGCTATGCAATGATGATGACCCTTGGTGGTGCAGGAGAAATTTTAGACCTGTCTAGAAAATTTGGCGAGCATAAGGTTAAGGAACCTAGGGCTTTAGAATGTTTTTGCTTTTGGTTTTAAGGACTTGAACAAGAAAAAAGACGCTAGTTTAGGGCTGTTTGGACTGCTGTGGTAGCAGAAATTTTGCAGCAAGAAAGAGGAGGAGAAAGATGAAAGAGAAGGATAAAGAGTGCACAATCAATCTATGGAAATATCCAAGTTTCAGTAAACCATAAACCATATTACTCAATATCCTCTATCATAAAGAGTACAGAGCCACAGGTAGTGACTCATATACTATTCCTTAACCTACTATGATTAGGCTTCAAAGAAAATAAAACCCTAATCTAGATACTCTTAGAATAACCTAAAACTAAACCAATTAATAGCCCTAGGGTGCAGGAAATCTAGAAATTGCCACTAGGCCCCTGAACATTAAAATGCACATAACTCATAAAAGAAAACCCTGAATTGCTGATTTGGAATTATAAATCAAAGAATAAAGAATTGGCTTCTTAAATAGCTGCATCACTCAGAGCTCCTTAATTGTTTTGTTGGCCTACTTTTTTTTATTAATGGATTATCTTTTGGTTTTTGAATGATCATTTTAACCATTATGAAATCTTTTAAATCTGTTAAAGTAGTGTCACATTTCATCCTGCCAATTTATATGTTTCGCTATTTTGCTCTGGTTCACAATCTTTCATTTATTGGTCAGTTTTGCAGGGAAAGAAACATTGAGATGCCTGGCTCTAGCCTTAAAGATAATGCCCTTGGGTCAACATACCATATCCTTGGAGGATGAGAAAGACCTTACATTTATTGGGTTGGTATGCTTTCTTGTCAGTAGAGGACCTTAAATTTACTTCCGATCCCATACAATCTCTGAGCCAACATTTTTTTTGGAGCTTATGTAAATAGTTTTGTTTTATTATTCGTTCTTTTATAGGTTGGAATGCTTGATCCACCAAGAGAGGAGGTCAGAAATGCTATGTTTGCTTGCATGACTGCTGGTATACGTGTTATAGTTGTTACTGGTGATAACAAGGTAACTTGTATTAGTCCAGGTGCTGCTTATCTTTTCTTCTTTTCACCTATTATTCTAATATGAGACAAAAACTTCAGTCTACAGCTGAATCACTTTGCCGTAAGATTGGTGCTTTTGATCACTTGGTAGATTTTGTTGGTCATTCATATACCGCTTCTGAATTTGAAGAACTTCCAGCTTTGCAACAAACACTGGCATTGCAACGTATGGCACTATTCACTAGGTATGATGGATACAATTTTTGCAGTTCTATCTCACATTTTTATACATTTATCTGATTGAAAAGATCCTTTCATCGTTTCATTCCTTTTTTACCATTTTTTTTAAAATATAAACTGATGCTATTGTTATACATGTTCTCCTTTAACCTCATAGGGTTGAGCCTTCTCATAAAAGAATGCTGGTCGAGGCCTTACAAAACCAGAATGAAGTGGTACTTTTCTTAAACTTTTACCTTTTTGATGATATATTTGGAATTTCATATACTTTTCTTCTTTGGTCCTAGTTTGTCATTAGCTACAATGATCATGATACAGGTTGGTCAAGTTTGAGATTTAATCAGAAAACAAAAGAAAAACTTCCATTTGCAACACAAATAAAAACCTAAATCCAAACTGAATGAAACAAATTAGAACTTTATTCAGTTCGGGCTGTATTTTTTTTAATTAGATTTTCATAATGTTTGATTACTAAATACTATCAATATATATCTAATAATCTATGGATTTATTCTGATAATATTACATGGATTATTTTGGCTATTTAAGTTGGGAGTTAACAAATGGAATACCTAGCTTAGAGAGGGAAGACGGCTGCAGAATGCTCTTTTCATTTTTCTCCATCACCTATCACTTACAAATAGTCTTCCAAGAAGTTTGTTTTCTCAATAAGGTTTACATAATTAAAGGCCTCTAGTATTGTGTTTGATGAAGTGTTTTAAGTTAGATAGACACAATCAGAAAAATAAATAAATAAATTGTAGGATGTAGTGCAAAAGAAGATGATAATGGATCTCTCAAACTGTTTTGCTTTATCCTTATATATAAGAATCTCTTCTAAGAATGTGACTCTTGAGTCTTGACTGGTTAACTAGGACTTTGGCTGCTTAAAAGACCATCTTTTCTAAATTGGATTATATTTCTTGTGGACTCGTCAACCTGATTTTTTATAGATACATTTCTTATTATAAATGTGGCATGATTTGATTTGGTTTTCATTCATTTTGATAAATTACCTGCACTTTGCTGTTATTTCTGTGATAATATAGTAGTAATAAATTAATAATGCTTATTTGTTAGGTTGCCATGACTGGTGATGGTGTCAATGATGCACCTGCATTAAAGAAAGCAGACATAGGCATTGCAATGGGATCTGGGACAGCAGTTGCAAAGGTGAATGCTTCTCTCCTTATCTTGCAGCAGAAAGCAGTCAACCTTAATTTTCACCATTCCATGAATTATAAGCTGTTTAAGTTCACCAAGCATTATTTTATTTTCTATGAATGTATAGACTATTTTTAACTGCTAGACCATTTACCAACTTGAATATTTGATGCATGTCTATCCTTGTAAAGTATCTCCTGTTTTCTATTGTGTGAGGATATTTTGAAATACTCAATTATGGAAAATTGCAGTTATCAATCACCAAAAACGGCCTAATGAAACTCAAGAAATTAGTTTTGGTTCCCTAGTTCAACTTGCTTCTTAGATTCATTTGCAGTGTACCTTGCCTAGAGGCTGTCCTTGAATAGTATTTTTTCTGTTTTTTCTTTGCTCTTGTATTACCTTATCGTTTATAAAATCTATGTCAACTCAAATGTCATTGTTGAACAGTCTTCAATTGATTATTGTTGCATTCTATTGAGTTTGTCCCTGTTCATTATGTATCCTTTGCTTTTCAGAGTGCTTCAGATATGGTTTTAGCAGATGACAATTTTGCTACTATTGTCGCAGTATGTATTATGTTCTTACTTTGTAGCTTTTTCTTAATTTATTTTATTCTTAATTTGTCTTTGAATCATTAACTCTTGGTGTCTCTATCTCAATTTTGGGCAGGCTGTTGCAGAAGGAAGGGCTATATACAACAATACAAAGCAATTCATCAGATACATGATCTCTTCAAATATTGGTGAAGTAGTTTGTATTTTTGTGGCAGCTGTACTAGGAATACCTGATACCCTGGCTCCTGTGAGTATATTTTGCCTGAAGAACTTTTTGTTTCATTTATCTGTAGACCTCTTTGTGTAGAGAAGGGGAGGCAGGGGAAGGAGGACTACTTTTGTTTCATTACTCCCCTTTTTTTTTTTTTGATATCTTCATTGATTGAAATAAATTAGTAAATATAGTACAAGAAAGGAGTAGTTTTCATGATAAGATGCAGAAAACTTGTGTCAATTCGAAGAAATTTTAAGCTTTGCATGGTACCTTCTTTACCATCTGCTTAGTCCACATTCTGGAATTTTTAATATTTGCTTTACTCTTTTTTTTTTTCTTTTTTTTTTTTTTTTTTTTAATTTCAATCTTTGTTAACTACATCCAGGTCCAGCTGCTATGGGTCAACTTGGTCACTGATGGATTGCCTGCCACTGCCATTGGGTTTAACAAGCAAGATTCTGATGTAATGAGGGCCAAACCTCGTAAGGTATTACTTGGCATGATGCATGAAAATGGTTCAAGAGCTGTAATTTCTTTGCTTTGCACACTCTTTTCCCTAGAAGTTGGATTCCTGTTTAATTTTAGATGAAAGGAATATATTTATTTTAGTTTTTGGATTTGTATGCTACATTGGTCAAAAGACTTGTGGATCAAACACTTATCAATTGTATTATTTCTGCAGGTTGGGGAGGCTGTGGTCACTGGATGGTTATTCTTTCGCTATTTAGTAATTGGAGGTACCTATAAATGTTACATCATAGTGTTGTAATAGTAGCTACTTAATCATCTGCCATTCTTAGATTATTTATTGGGGATCTTCTATTTGTTAAAGCTTGTGCCTTCTCTACAGTAGTGGGTTTCTGGTTTAATAAACAGTGAGCACTGCTGAACCATATAATAACAAAACAACAATCTCTTTATTTTTTTGGAGAAATTACTCTTAGTATGTGAACTGTGTCGTTATGAATTTATATTTACCAAATTTAGCACAGGAAAAAATCATTAACCTAATCAAGATAGAACATAAAACCATTTTCTATTTTCCAAGTTATTATTTGAATACCTTCTTTGAGTGGTAAGAATATAGATACACAAAATTCCTTGCTTATCAGTTTTATTCATGTTAGTAGTTAGGTTTAATCTGGAGTATGTAATCTTTCTTGATAGTTTGCCATTTCCAATTTGGTGAGACTTGTCTTTTGATTGATGCAGCTTATGTCGGACTCGCCACTGTTGCAGGGTTCATATGGTGGTTTGTGTATTCTGAAAGTGGTCCCAAACTACCATATGTTGAATTGGTAAGTTTTATGTTCTGACCATTAGTATGCTGCAAGATTACTACTTTTGTTTTGGATGGTAACCTCTTGCTGTATATTTATTATGGTTAAGTATGATTCATATTTTTGTTATTTATGTATTTTATTAGTATGCCAATTACATTAAAGAGATAGCACTAAAATGGGGGGAAAATTATTCAAGACGCTGATAAACTATTTTCTTTTTCTTTTTCACCCCCCAATTTTGTGATCCTGGTTCTTTTTTGTGGGATTTTTGCAACAGCTAAACTTACATGCATTCTTAGACATTCCTCTTTCCCTTTTCAAATGCGTTTTAAGTTTCAGAGTTCTGGTCAACCCCAAAGATTTAGTTTCATAAATCTCAAGCCTTTTGAAAAAAACTGTGCTTCCAGCTTTTAAATATTGCTGTTGACAAATAACAATTAAATATGTGCTTTAGAGCTTACATCTCTTTGCAAAACATTATTAACATCATTCTTGTCAGATGAATTTTGATACTTGCCCAACGAGGGAGACAGCCTACCCATGCAGTATATTTGATGATCGGCGTCCATCAACTGTGGCCATGACTGTTCTTGTAGTTGTTGAAATGTTTAATGCTGTCAACAACCTCAGTGAAAATCAGTCTCTCTTGTAAGTATGGAGTTTCTTCGGTTAGTATTTGAGTAAAGATCAAAAGCTGTGGTACTCTCCCAATATGAGATTTTTAAAATAATGTGTGAGCACAAATAATAAGAGAATTATTCTGCTCTTTTTCGTTTTATGTTTTATTTAGGAAGATGATTTCCTAATATCAACCATAAGGCCAATTCAAGGAAATAAATTATCAGCACTCTGATTTGTTTTTAACCTTGCTTAATTCAGGGTTATTCCTCCCTGGAGTAATTTGTGGCTGGTTGCCTCTATTATCCTGACAATGTTTCTTCACATTCTAATATTGTATGTCAGTCCACTGTCCATTCTTTTCTCAGTAAGTCATTAACTCTTATCTGCTATCCACTTCAATATTTGTAAGATCTTATTGCTTTTGCTTTCCTCCTGCTGAGGAAAATAACTTACTGGTTTGGAATATTTTGTTTCGCAGGTAACACCATTGTCTTGGACTGAGTGGACTGTTGTACTGTATCTTTCATTCCCTGTAAGTGCTGTTTTGATTTTTGTATGTGGAAGTAATTGGGTTGGATGATCACCCAATAAAATACTTATTTATCTTTTAATAACATATCTTAACTTTTACTGTTCTCAACATGCAGGTCATAATTATTGATGAAGTGCTGAAGTTTTTCTCAAGAAACTCTCGTGGTAATGCTAATCTGGCTCGTGTCATTTTCTTTCTTGACTTGGACATATAATATTTCCACACCTGGCATCTGTAGAAAAACCATCCTTTGCAACACAACACTTCAACTCCTTTTGCAGCATTTTATCTATACATTTACAAATGCTTTCTCACACTTACATTGAAATAACATGTTAAGATATTCTTATCTCAGTTATCAATATACTTTGTTGTTGGTTTTATTTTTTTGTAGGCATGAGGTTCAATTTCAGATTCAGGAGACCTGATACACTGCCGAAAAAGGAATTACATGACTAGTGATGAAAATTTTATTTTCCACAACCCAAATTTCATACATACTATTTAAGTTGACACGAAGCATAGAGGAACATGGTTTCTCCTGTACGTGTGTACTTTGCACAACAAAGATACAAATCAGGGGCAACTTCACTGGGTTGTAAGTATAGTTCGATCTTGCAGTTAATTTCCAGAATTAACATCAGATAGTGAGGAAATGGGTTGACGGTAACCTGTTTATGACATGTTTTTATGGGGAGGGGGTGGGGGCGGGGACTGTTATTTTTCTTTACACGCTGAATGCGGTTCTGTCATTGTGTATTGTTTTTTATTTATATAAAGAAAATAATTTCTACTAGATAAAGAGTTCAGTGGAGTTCACTGTTACACGGAACACACAACGTTAATGCATCTCTTGGCCAATGGATCAAAGCACAAAGGGTTTCGATGCATTGTTTTTGTGATTCTGAGGGCAAAGGACAAAGTACATTTTATGATACAGTTTTGTCTTCTCCCCCCTCGACACTTCAAAGTGTTATGCAAATTTTCAAATCCTGCATTAAACGTAACATAACAGGTAATTTCGAAGAATGTTACAAAGGTTCTTCAGATATCCACCTTTCAAACATGGCTTGACACTCGGCTGGTCTATACTCCGGAGCTGTGTGCCCTCCACCCTGCATATAACCCATAAAAAAATAGGAATAAAAAAAAGGGGAAATTTTCTTCCCAGAGGAGGAAAAAGAAAAAAATAGAAATCCCCTTGCCTTAATGGTGGCAAATGTCATCCTATTGGAGTACGTCCTTGCGTATCTGCATAATGCAATAACAATTTATCAAAGTAATTAGCAGTTATAGTATACTAGTTGATAGTCTATCGTTAATGTTGATAGCAGATACCAGCTGCCAGTTATCAGCTATGATACAACTGTCAATCATGCAGGGTCTGGAGAAAAGAGAATGAATTTAGTAGACTTACCCAGCAACTTGGCCTTGGAGCATCCATGGCCGCCAATCATCAACAATGGGATAGTTTAGAGATCTTATCCAAGCTTGAGTTCCCAAGAATGGTATAAGCATGTCCTGGTCGCCACTGTCCCCACGGAAAACCATAAACAAATACTAACAGATGGGCTAGTTTTTAAAAGGAACATGGGCACAGAATAGAATTGAGATTAATTACGTACCTGTAAATTAAAGCACGGTAGCCTCTGGTACTGAGGTTTACATGATACTGGAAACTGCTTGGGATGTTAGATGTGTAAGATATTTCATAGTTGCACCGTTGCCATTCTCTTATACTTCCCTGCACAATATATATAACGATTATGTTTGTCCATGAATAAAAGAAAGGAAAGCAGAAAAGTTTGAAAAAAAAAAATGGAAAATAGGCTTGTTTATAAATAACTATAAATTATATATCAAAAGTTTTTTATAATTTTTATAAATGAACTTTTTTGAAATTTCAAATGAAATTAATCTATAATACACCCTTAATGATTTTGTATGCACATCTCATGGATCATTAAGAATATCCATACAGAAGCAAAAATTTTTATGCATATTTTCAAATAAGGAAGAAGTGTTTTATAATACATATTATGTACACAATAAAATATTAATTTTATAATTAATGAGGTCTTTGTGGAGATAACAAAGTTATAATTAATAAGACTTTTGTATGATTAGTGATAGACCTATCAATTACAAGCATTAGGTCTTCGCAATACTACAGAAACATCAAACTCTTCTTCTTTAAAAAAAAGAAGAAATAGACAATGAAACAAAACATCAATACCTTTCTTACGTGGAGGGCCCTGCGAACCTTATCATCGTTGGTCCAATAACGAGAGAGCAGATATCCATATGTCTACAAATTTGAAAAATAATAAAGTTAATTTTTTAAGAGAAACATAGAAAAAATTCAGCAAAAACAGCTTACGCGTCGGTGTCTACTGACTAAACCTTGATTAATTGTGATTAAAAGTCATGGGTTCATATGTCCATGGTATAATTGCTAAGGAACTAAATGTCAACGGAAAAATAACATTGAGTCCCTCTCATATATATTTAAGATTTTTTCCTTTTTTCATGAACCATCATATTTACGGTGAAAAAAAAAATTTACAATTTAAATTATTTTAAACTATAAATTATTAATTCTTAAATAAGAGAGAATTATATTTAAGGATCTTGTTTTATAATTAAAATTTATAAGTAACAACTCTTATATTTAGCTTCGGAAGAATAAGGAATTACGCGACAGCCAAATTGAGGAATAGACGGTTCTGGATCGAGTAGCTTATGGAGGGTTAGGGACCGTCTTCTTCTCCCTAACATCTCTGGTTGCTTTGGGGAAGCAAAAGCGCAAATGGGTTCCAGAATATGCGCAGATTGAATTCCTGAAATACACTGTGGATGTGGAATGCACTCAGAAATCATGGAGCAAAAGAAGCAATTATATTACGCATACAAGAAAATGAGATTCATTTGCATATACCTTGAAGTAATACTGAACATTTCTCCAGCACTCGAGGTTGCTTGGATCTATATTTCCTCCTCCACAGCTCTTCATTAATGACTGAGCACAAAGAAAAAAAAAAAAGCATATATTGTATATTTTTTCTTCGTTTTTGGAGAAATCTAAAGGGTTTTGAAAATGGTTGTAAACGAAAAGATCCGAGCGGAATTATTTCTAGCTTGACTTGGAGCTCAATAATAAAGAACTAATAAACAAACTCGTTATGCAGCCTAGATAATAGACTAATAATGCTTATTTATGTCCCCTAGGGAGAATTCCAGTGACTTGAGCCTTTCTTGAGGTAATGCCAGTTCGCGTCCAGACTCTGTTCAACCTCATCCTCAAATTAATATTAGATTGAATAATTATTTTGGTATTAATATATGTAATCAAGCTAACTTCGTGGGTTTTTAAGTCACTCTTTCTACCCTTGAGTAGGGATGTCAATGGGGTCTCGTGGGGTCGGAGAGTCCCTCTCCATCTCCTTCCCCGCGAATGGCAGGGATGGGGATCCCCACGAGGGTTTTTGACAGGAGATCAATTTTACCTCCCGTCCCCATTTCTTACCAATTAATATTAAATTATAAATTTTTTTATCTTTTACATATAATTAATTAATATTCAATTATAACGAATAAAATTTTAAAAATTCAAATACAATTAACTAAAATTTTTAAATATAAAATCAAATATAAATTGTTCAAATATAAATAAAAATCAATTCAACATAAATAACTAAACCAATAATTAACAAATTTGTTTCAAACATATATAAAGATTAATTCAAGTTAAACTAGAACATAAGCAAAAATTAAACCAACAATGGAGGGGCAGGTGAAAATGAAAATTGAGAATGAATTAGGGTTTTGGTTAAATGTAAGTAGGAGAATGGATTGGGTTAAGTTGGGTTGGGTAAAATTGGGTTAAGTTTAATTTTGATTGAATTGAGTTTAAACTTGAGTTTGGGTTTGGGTTTAAATTTGAAAGATAAATTAAATTTAAAATAAAATTAATTTATATTTGTTTTAATTTTTGCAGGAACGAGAATCCACACGGGACCTCACGGGGCGGGGAAAATTCCCCGTGAAATTTCACGAGGGGAAAATGCTTCCCATCCCCGTCTCGTGATGAGAAATATTCTTTTCCGCCTCGTCCTTGTGACGAAGATCCCTGCGGAACCCCACGGGATCGAGGGAAATTGCC
Source organism: Rubroshorea leprosula (assembly GCA_020521535.1). Lineage (NCBI taxonomy): Eukaryota > Viridiplantae > Streptophyta > Magnoliopsida > Malvales > Dipterocarpaceae > Rubroshorea > Rubroshorea leprosula. The sequence continues at coordinate 940,987 of BPVZ01000054.1, read as the reverse complement.
ATCCCTACCCTTAAGATTCAAACTCAAACTCTAGAGTTGAGCTCATTTGCAATCCTATAGTTTTAAGAGATCAAATAAGTACCTCATAAAGCTCATCAGAAATTAGTCCGTGTCCATGAGCAAATGGGACCACGAAGCTGTTTTCAAGAGTTCCATTAGTTAAGGGGTTCCCTAGTATGTATCCCTGAAATCAATCCAAAATAAAAAATACACCCAATTTAGATTGCTCTTCGCAAAATTGAAATAAATGAACATCTAGATATTAAAAGGGGGGGAAAAAAAAGACCTGGAGATTTATAAGCGGTTTGATGTTTGCTTCATTTCCTGCACAATTACAATCAGTTACAATCTCCAATTCCTGATAAAGAACAGTTATCTGTTTTGACTTGGGATTTTATTTATTTATTTGTTACCTAAAGAGATCTCTTGGACCAGCACCGGAACCGGAATGCCAGAATATGAGTCCCCACCAATGTAGAGTGGACTTGAGACGAATTCAGGATGATCTATAAGCCACTGCATAACATAATATATATTGGTAGAAGTAGAATTAAACATTTTTCAATCAAAACTGTAAAAATTAAAGATTGAAAGCCTCCTTAAATACCTTCCTCAGAAAATGGTGGAGCTGGTCAACTTGCTCCAAGTCACCGGTCTGAGAGGCAAGAGGATTTCTAGCATAGGAGAAGCCGGTACCGACTGGTGAATCTACAAATATGATGCTGGCCACCTGAAAATGAACCAACATAAATGACAAAGAGCAAGGAAGAACTTATATTAATCAATCAACATTGAGTGAATTACACCTTTGTCCATGAGTATGGATTCAAGATCAATTTTGGCAGGCTTCCGTTATACTCCTCAACCTTGAAATTCAATGGACCTGCATGCAATGTTTTGGACGAATGCATTACATATTTACAATTTTACTTTGGTTTCCATTGACTTTCTCTTTCTCTCTTACCAATTTCATATGCAAGGGCTGAGAAGGTACTGCAGCCAGGGCCACCTGTTAACCAAAGTAACAGTGGGTCTTCCTCAGGATTTTTCTCTGACTTTACAAAGTAGTAAAAGAGCTGCACTTCCTCAGATTCCCCCACACCGACATACCTGAAAACACATTCATTCTTCAACATTGATATATTGGTACAAAGATTATATCATGGCATGCTTGCTGCAGAGACAAGAGACCCTACCCGGTTTCGAGCTGAAACGGGAGAGCACCTTCATATCCAGGAAGAAACTTGACTGCTGAGCCGGAGCCAGAAAAACCTGGCCAAATTTGTAGAAGAAATAAGAAGAGAGAGGCCGCGGGTAAGGGTAATGCCACCATTGTACATTTAGATCCTTCTTTCCAATATTTCTCGGCTCTTACTTTTGTACATCAAGGATTTGTCTAGGATAAGAATTTGCAAGAATTGAGTGGCTCATGATTCTGTGAAGGCATCCAAAAGGGTAGGGGAAATGAAGACAAAAGGGATAACACCAAAAAAACAAGTTCGACATCCGCGAATCCCAAAATTAATTTACAAAACGACACTGACACTAGTTTGCTAATAGCTTCAGCCCTTGGGAACCCTTTTTTTTTTTTTTTGGCTAACATAGATATTGAGCTAAAGGAAGATTCAATTGACATAATTCTGCGTGTTAAAATTGACTTTATATATGGCCCATTGTTTCTAATTCCCCTTTTTCTTTCTTTGGTTTACAAGGACTATCATACAGAAACATGTTGATAAATACATTGATAAGCAGCCATTTTCAGAAGGCACGGAACTACCAGCATTGTCCATTGCTACGGTTCCTTCTTCCCTCTTCTCATTGTCTGCTTTCTCGAGCTTCAGTTTCCACAATGTTCAATGAATAATAAATCCAATATTGACGTTTAACTTAGGTTAAAATGCCAGTTTAGTCCCTTAACTTTTAAATTTGTATTAAAATTGTCCTTCAGCTTTAAAATATCAAAATTATCATTGAATTTTAATTTTAGATACCAAAATAGTTCTTCCATTAACAAAAATGCCATCTGATTTGTTATCTTATCACAAAATTAGTTCCTTTTTAAAGTATTAATGATATTTAAAATCAAATAGTCATATTTTACTATTATAATATATTTCTATTTACACATTAAATTGATAAATAATTAAAGTTAAAAAATCAAATTGGTATATATAATTAAAGTTTAAGGATAAAATTGATACTTATCTTCAAAATTTAGGGACTAAGTTAATATTATTTTCAAAGTTTGAGATTATTTTAGTATTAAAATTAAAATTTAGAGAAAATTTTAATTTTTTTCAAAATTAAAAGATAATTTTAATATAAATTTAAAATTGAGGTACCAATTTAATATTCTAACCTTTTAACTTATTACTAGTATTCTTCGCTAGAGAGGTGTCATTTTGTCAATTGGATTCCCACCCAGGTCATAGTTCAATCATTAATTTCTCCCCCTCCCCTAAAGGTGCAATCTTTTCAAATTAATAAGACGCCCTGCTTTATAAAAATTAGCCAATTCAATGAACTCTTACCTAAAACATAATAAAATGTTAAAAATAGCATAGTATTGGAAAAGGAATTTAAGAGTTACTAACAAATTCGGTGAGAATGCAGAACAATATGTTACTCATTTTTTTTATATAATTAAAAAAAAATTTAATTTCAACCATATAATAAATAAGATTTAAATGAATTAATATATTTTTTTTTAACAAGTTATCAGGATACGAGTTCAAAACTCGTTTATGAGAGGAGGAATACACCTCAAACTGATAAAATATCAATTGGTCGAAAGGTCAGGCGCCTAAATGAATGAACGAACTAATATTATTTTTCATTTATTTTGTAATTTTGATTAGAGGATTTAACATTTTTAATGGTAATGGTAAAACTTTGTGTTTTTCTACCTCCTCAAATCAAGAAATGAAAAATTGAATCCAACACTCTAAAACGATAAGAAAAGAGACAAAAAAAAAAAAAAGAAAAGAAATTGCATTTTTCCTAATGAGCTACAAATTCAAGTGGACAAATGAAAATCATAACTAATTAATGATGATCTTCTAAATATTTGCCAATGCAGGTGCGTGGAACAAAATTCCTACTCAGTTAATAAGGAATTAACGGGATAATATTCATTAATTTATCAGGATTTGGATTAACCATCTGATCCAGACAAACATAAGAAAACAAACAACAGTAAATACTTGGCAAAATCAAAATTAATCTTTAAAGACATTTCCAAAACATGATGATGATGATGATGAAGAGAGGTTCTTTGGTTATACCTCTCTCAGACAGGAAGTTACCCGTAGGAATTAAAGAAAAACTAAGACATCAGAGTTCATAAGAGAACAGTTTTCTTTCCGACAGCGCAGCTTTTGCTCCTCGGATAAACCAAATCTGACTTCACCTTGGGCTCAAAAGAATCCTCTTCGCCGAACTCACAGGGCTCGTCTTCATCAATTCTCCCCATCCCGACACTGCAACTCTTCGGCAGCCCTCTTGATTCCGCCATAGCCATGAACTGCTGCTTCATGAGCATGTCTATTTCGTTTCTGTGGCCCATACTCCTAACCGAAGCAGCTCGGATTAGATCTCTGTAGTCTTCGTTGTCATCAGACCTCGAAGAACTCGCACTGAAGCTTCTGGGGAAAACAGAGGATTGCCCTCTTACTAATACGACACTGTCGCTATGGCTGACTCGATGAGAACAGTCCGTCAAGCTTCTAACGTAGAGATCCCGAGCTTTTCCCAAAACCCTGAAGGGAATTGTGATGAATCGCATGAACTTGCTCTGATTCTGCTCCTTGCTTCTCATGTTGCGCCTCTGCTGTTGATAATCAGATCAAGAAAAATGCAATTGGTTAAGTTTCTGTATGAATTCAAAGATTGATTGGAAGGTGTTCGACGTTTTACCTGAATGAGGTTGAGAGGTAGGAATGAGGATTTGGACTTGTATGCAAGGTGGTTGTGTGAAAGGTAATAGGAAGAACGAAGGCAACGAGGTGTTGGATTTATTAGACTTTTCAAAGCACACAGGATTTTTGGGAAACAATGGGATAAGAACAAACAAGGCATGTGGGGTTATACTGAAAAATAAAATTGAGGCAATAATTGATTATTAGGATAAGAATTGACAAATAAAAAAATCTAAAACAATGGACCTTTTTTTTTTTGCACTGTTCTATCCAGCTTATCCAACTCTTGTCTCTCGGCCTAACTTTCCACCAGAAAACAGGAACCATTTAGGATAAGGACCAGTATGAATATCTTAGCATTAAAATTTTAATTCAAGATCCAAATAAGCAATGAAGGTTTTCCCCATTATCTCATAAAAAAATATCAATTCCCCAACATCTGGTGCAACACTGCACTTCAATCTAAAAGACTAACAAGATCGAATTAGATTAGTAGGTGATGGTTTCTTTTTTCTTTTTCCTTTTTTTTTTTATCTAATGATGAGTATACAAGAAAAAATGGTGCTCTTCATACGTGAAGGGAGGGGGTGTGATAAGGGCGGCCACTTGACAAAAACGTTTAAAAAAAGAGATTGAATTTATATTTTTTTTTAATTTAAAAACGTTTAAATTTGTTAATTTTTAAATAAAAATATTTATTTTGATTTTTTATTTAAAAATGTTTATTTTTTATTTTTTATCTAAGAATTAATTGAATAATAATGTTAACAAAACAAATAGACTTTTGAATTAAAATGTTAAAAGTTAATATTTTTAAATAAAAAAATTAAAAATTACTATACTTATTTACAAATTAATAAAATTAATATTTTTAAATAAAAAAATATAAAATTAACATCCTTATTTTTACATTTTCTTGTAACTACTTCTCTTAACTTTTGAAAATTTTGAAAATTAGTATGCATATTTTTTTTTTTTATCATTCAAAATTTTTTAAGTTATCATCATTCAACTTTTTATGATCTTTCATACTTAACAACTCAAAACTAATACAATTTATAATATTTTTATTATAACCACTATTCAAATATGAAGAGAATATTAAGATTTATGAAAAGAATAAGATTTTGAAACTGTTTAAATTAGTTGATCTATGGTTTAAGTATTATTATAGTGAGGAGTTATTTCTTATTTTGATAAAATAATTCATTTTTAATAAAAAAAATATTAAAGGCATGAGAAGAAGAAAATATATTAATTTCTTAATTTAATTTGTTAAGATTTTAAGAAAATATCAATGAAAAAATAATAAAAATTAAATTTTTAAAAAAAAATTAATTAGTGTCATAAAAAATATTTTAAATTTAAATCGTCAAAAATATGTTTCAGCCCCTCAAATAATTTTTTTGTCTTCACTATTAACTTTTTTTTTCAAATCTCTTCCTACCCAATTTAAAATTTAAATATAAAATTTTCAATTTAAAATTTTAAGATTATTATCAATTAAATCACTCCATTGGGATGAGAAGGGATGGTAAGTTGGTAATCACATGTCCGGAATGTTCCAAAATTTGATTATTGGGCCAACTGCTTCAATGTGTTTCCATCCTTTTTTCAAAGGGCTTTAGCATGACACATACATATCAACTGCAATGTTGACGACGCATAATGAATGGTAAATTGGGCCCGTTGTATATTATATAATATAACGTGAGCATTGACTATGAATATACTTCTTACTTGTAAATATTTTATTTAAATTACAAAAAAATTAAGTAAATAATTGATATGAAAATAGTATATTTATAAATAGCAAGTTAAGTAATAAATATGAGAGTTTAAAATTGTTTATCTGATTTGTTTAATTATTTTATTTTTATTAACTATTTAATCATTTTATTTAATTGACACGCTACTTACACTTATATAGTTGAAATTTTATATATATTTATTATACTTAATATTTATATAATAACAATAATTTTTAAAAAATAAAAATAATAAAATATAAAAAAAAATTACACACGTAACTTATAAATAATAAATCCTAAACTAAATACATATCATACATGCAACCAATAACTTTTTACCTTTCTTGTACTTTTACGCCATGATGAGTATTTATAACTTTAATTTTTTATTTTTTTAACGTTCTTTTTACTTTTTTATTAGTGATCTTTGAGTTATAGTTTTAGTTTATTATATAAATAATTTTTTAGGTTAAAACTCTAAATTTAATATTATAAGAATAGTAAATCAAAAATATGGACGTTAAAGTGTTAAAATAAATACAATATCATAAGCCACTATCTCTTTTTAACAAATTGAAGTAAAGGATTAAAGGGATTATGAGCCAAACCTAGATATTTTCTTTGAAGGACTTTTATTTTGTTATTTAATTTACTTTTATTCTTTATCTTTTGGTACATATTTTTTGTTTCTTTATTGTTAATTATTTAATTGAGTTTAGTTTTTTAATAGTACATAGATTTGAGTTTTAGATATGAAATTAAATTTTAGTTCATTATTATTATTTTAGATTATAATAAATAATATTTTATTAAAATTTTAGTAGTTTTATTTACATTTAGATTGAAAGTAAGTAATACTTTATAAAATCTTAGTACAAAAAAATTTAAAATAAAATATCATTCAATATATATATAATCATAAGTTATCTAATACTTATTGAGTTAAGTGCCAAATATAAAATTTTAAATATTTAAATAAATATCAGGTCTAAAAAGCTATATAAAAAAATTTTAAATCAAATATCAAATATATTTCGTACAAACAATACTCACTCCTAATATTGTATCAATTATAAAATGATCCAAAAAAATAGAAGTATTTTTGGGTCCATTATTTTCACACTTTGGGCGGGTTGGGTATTGTCTTGATTAAGATTCTAATCGGATAGTATGGCCAGAAAGGCCCATAACCCATGAATATTATATACAGAAATGAGAAACCCATACCCAGCAAAGTTACATGAACATGCTTTCTTTTGACTTAGGACTAGTTTGATATAATAATTTAAGGTAATAGTTAGTGACTTTATTGAAATTATTAAAGATAAGTATTTTGTAAGCTTATATATTTTAAAATTATTATGAATAAGGTGTTTAGTAAAAAGTTTTATTTAGTAGCTTGGGACTAATGAATAGTGATTAGGGTTTAAATTGTTAACAAATTAAAAAAGTTA
>BPVZ01000054.1:899223-909936 GCA_020521535.1 Rubroshorea leprosula | reverse complement strand
TGATTTATGTATTTATTGATTTAATATATTTATTAATACTTACTGATTTAATTATTAAATTTTATAATTAAAATTTTTTATTTTAAATTTAAATTACATAATATATAATATGATGAGATAAGTAATAAAAAATAATTACACCTAATTATACGTACAATAAAAAAAAAATTTTGCTCAAATTAAAAAAAGTACACCAAGACTCGTGAATCTCACACTGTTCCTCAACGCGCATGCGGCGTGCATATGAATTTAGAAAAAGAAAAGAAAAAGGTCAAATCACTAAAACACGGAATGTAGGGGAAAAAGTTTTTCTTGTCGGTCGAATCTCAGTTTTCCTTTATCCCTAATGGCTTTACCAAAATGAACGGCTTTTGGAGTTTGTGATTTATTTTAAAGCTAACCTAGCGGCTAGCACGACTATCTGCCCAAGTGCAAGCAAAATGCTATTTTTCTTCTTTAGAAAAAATCAATTAATAAGTGTTCAGAGGAAGTATTTATATATAAGTTTTATATATTATGTTTATTAAAAAAATAATTAATTATTTTTTATTTTTAATAAATAAGATTTATTATGATTTATTAGATAAAAAATAATTATTTTTAGACAATATAAATAAATTTTAATTATTAAAAATAAAAAAATAAATAGTTAAAATTTTGTAAATATATGTATAAAATTTATATGTAAGTAAATCTTTATTTATATATTATATAAGGATTTTTTTGCTTAATATGCTACCACATAGAGGCTTAGTATAAATTATGGATCCACAATTCTCAATCCACGTGCAAGCTTGAGTTAATAACAAAATTTTAACATAAAACTTATATCTAATATAAAATTAATTGATAATAAATAAGGTAACTCTTTTTATATTTAGGTTACACAAAATTCTTATTATGCTTTTATATGAGATTTTTTCTTTTAAGAATATGTAGACTTAATATTACTCCAAGCCGAACATTATTTAACAAAGACCATTAGCTATACCAACGACTTGTTAGTCTGAGTAAAAAAAATTCGATTCCTTTTAAATAAGGTCTCGAGTTCGAGTTTTATGAATGGAGAAACAGGTACTGGGAGAGTTTTCCCCCTAATAGGCTCCGACACGACTCGATTCCAGATTTGTTAGGATCCAATGTAGTAATCAAATACCGAGAGGTTAATACCAAAAAAAGACCATTAGCCACAATGATGCAACCCCTAAAATATATGCTCCACCCACCATCCTACAAATATATAAACATCAAATCCAATTAGCTCAAGACCAAAGTATTTCTTCTGGCCCAAAACATCTTACACATGGGTCAGCAGAAGCAGAAGAATGAATCATTAACATTGGGCCCTCACCAAAATAAGCCCAATAAATATACCGATCTGGAATTCTGGACTTCCACTGCCACGGGTCAAAGCGTAAAGCCCAGACCGACACTGGTCCTTTTATCGGAAGAAATGGTAATCTCTCTTTCTCTCTCTCTCTTCCTCGCGGGACGCAACGCCTCATTTTGTAATTTGTCAAAGTTACTGCTACGCTATCACCAGATCAACTCCGTCACTCGCGCCAGTTTTCTGTACATCGGAATTCGAGCGTACTTTTGCCCTAGAATTCCTCCACAGTCACTTCCGCCACCGCCGGCAGAAGCCATGCTTGCTCAAGGAGAAGAAACCCCTTCCAGGTTCTTCTTTCTTTCTCTTTCCTGTTCGATTTTTTTGGAATCCAATTCGTAATGTCAACCATCAATTTCTTTAATTTTATTTCTTCAGGTTTGAATTGCTTAGTATGGTTAAGAAGCACTCGAGTTTGTTGGCGAAGAGCGCGGTGGAGAAGCAAGATGCTTCCGACGTTGAAATGGACGGCCGATTCTGGCATGATGTCTTCGATTTGTATTTTATTCGGGGAAAGGAGTCGAGGGGACGCCAGGATGACGATATGATATTTTTCGTACGGAAAACGGTATGGTATTGTTGCAATGTAGCCTCTTGTACTTCATTTTTTGCTGAAATTTGCTTATTTTTGGCTTTTTTTTGGTGATTTAGAGCTTCAAGGGGCAGCGTTTTAATGATAACGACGAAGAAACTGCTCCTTTTTTCGTACGCAGGTGGGCAGCCCAGGTATAAATCAAAATCTAAAAATAGAAGCTTGAACTATAATTAGTGTGCTAGTTGAAAACTTGAAATGTCAGTTTGCTGCTCATGAAAAGTTACTTTCTTTTGCCTTTTGGATTAGTTGGACAAGTTAATGGGTGAAAGTTTAGCAGAGGTGGATTGGAGGCGTTCTTTTTACTTGAACATGATTGCGCACACTAAATACTCTGTTACAGTAGCAATTTGCAGGTAACTTGTCCTTTTCTTTTGTGTATCTGATCTAGTTTATTCCCATACCTTGTATCTTACTTGCATCTTGATTCAATTAATATTCTTGTTCGGGAAATTAATATGTATAGATCTAACCTTTGTGGCCTTGTCGCATAATGATTTTGTTGGCAAAGTAGAAACCCCCCTTTCACAGTTTTCTTTTTTATAGAATATGTTTATTAATACTATTTATTAATTGACATCTTCTAGTTTGTGGAGGTAATTGATAAATTTTGGGTCATTGCTGATTTTTCAACCAAGTGCTATATTCTTCCCTTACCCATGTCCATTCTTGGTGAACTATCTTTCTGATATTTTTGAAAGCATATATGAGACTTATTAGATGTCTGGGGATTTTTTCTTGTTTCCATCTTTGGTGTACTGCATCTTGATTAAATTTAATATGATTTTCCTTTCTCAGCCACCAGGACCTTAAAAACCATCAAGCTGGACAAGATACATCACTCTCTCCTATTTACAAGGTAACTTCAGTCTTAGTTTATAGTAGGCATGTCTGGTAGTAATATTTATTTGGATTCTTCTTATCTTACGATGCTTTTGGAATCTTTGGAATTCAGATGAATAATCTTTTGTTATCAGAGAGAACAACTTGCCAAAATATGCAATTGAGAGGCAAATGGATGAACAGAGAAAGGATTTATTTAAATGATCCCAAGTAGTTTGTAGTTAGGATTTAGGTTGTTGTGTAGTTATAGGAGTGAAGGGAACATGTGATATCGTCTGTTAATTGGACCAATAATCAAGTATAATACGTGCTAGATTTATGTTTGAATTATTATCCTGCTCATTTATGTATCTGATGATGGAAAGGAATCAAGATCCAAAATTCCAATAAAGAGGTCACTCATATGTTGATATGTACGACCTCCAAACAGTTATATTTATTTGTTAAATTAAAAATTCTTGTGTCAGCCTTGTTCTGGTAGTCTTGTTTTAGCCTCATTCTTGGATTCTGGGATCAATTCAACCATCTGCGATGTTGAAATATAAGTTTCTCATTTGAAAATTGACTTTTAATTTGCAGTGTGAATGGCCTCTTATTAGTAGACATGGGCTGATTAGGGGCATAGATGTATCAATGAGGTCAGAAATAGAAAATGGGACTAATTCAAATAAAATTTGCAGCCAAGAAGCTTGGATTCTGTATGGTAGAACTATTTAGTTTGTTTAGCATCCAATTATCTAATTTGGACTATGGCATCATTTAGGTTGTGAAGACTGTTTATGCATCTCCAAGCCGAGTAAATTTTCACTTGGATGCAGAAAAGGCAAGTTTTGCGTTGTCAGCTAATAGCACATAATTCTCAGTTTTAGTTATTTATGCACTTGCTTTGATGGATCCAGGAAGTGGAGACAGCTCCTGCATACCCAGACATCTGTTTTGCGGTGGATGATTTTGACTCCACCTTTGATGCAGTGGTAAATTCTTTTTCCCACTTTTAAAAGATTATGCATGGATGATTTGGTGTTGTTTATGATCTCATTGTTTCACAAATTGACCTTGATATATTTTTTGAAAATAAAATTTTCATTTTCATTTTGGGAGAAGTGGTTTATAACATTTTCTTATCTATCAAAGATTTTCCAATTATTTTTAAAAATTATTCCCTCTGACAAAAAAGAAAAAAGAAAATAAAAAAAAGGCCCCCATTTTAATGTTTGAGGGCCTCAATCAGTAAAGAAGAAATTCTAAATAGAGTTGTTATTTTTGTGATATGCATTTAACCAAGCATCATTATTGAAAGTATCTTTGTTCCCTAATTTATGCAGGTATTGACAGACCCAGACCATTGCTTTTGTGTGCTTCTTAATGCACTTGATGGGCCAGCATTTCCTCGAGAAAAAGTGGTGGATGATTGTGGTTCTAGTAATAATCCACCATCGAGTGTTGATACTAATTCTGGAAAGACACAGAATAGCAAGGTTTGGGTCCATTTGTAGGTCACTTGTGATGATTATATTTATCAGTTCCATTATCTGCCACAGTCTACCCTTGGTGATGGCAATTATATTTTTGCTCTATTGCATTTAGATTATGCCTTTTGTTTGTTTATAAGATCCTTCCTGAAGCTTTTCATTTCAATAATACAGAGGATGCTTTCCACCTAGAGAATCTTTAAACCAACCCTTCACCCTTTCCCTGTCAAATAATCCTGAAGTCTCCTAAAGTTGTGGCTTTATCTTGCTTGCAACAGAAATTCCTAAAACCAAGTAAATTCTTATATGAAATATTTGTATGTCCTTATACTTCGAACAACATGATGCTAATTGGTCTAGTCATTGTTTGGATCTATCATTGTTTAGTATAGTGGATTGATTGCTAAGGGCAAAATAAAGGTGGCCTTAGTGACTAGGATCAAAATGAGCTGCATTGGTGCTTATATCAAAATGCTAAGAATGTGTTGCTGGATATATTGGTATGTTGAAATAGCATGTCATCATGAAGTTAAATAAGAAGGCCATAAGGCAAAATTGCTAAGGATGAAAGACACCACATGGTATTCTGAATGGTAATATTAGGTCTCTTTATTATTATTATTAGTAGTAGTAGTAGTAGTAGTAGTAGTAAAAGGATTATTATTATTATTATCATTAGTAGTAGTAGTAGTAGCTGCAGGTTTTCTCCTTTCGCTATTTTGTATTTTTTTTTTTCTAAAGAAAAGCAACAAATGTGCAGAAAAGAATTTGTTTGCTTTTGTCATTGGTCTTTTTTCTGTTACCCTGTATAACACTGCTAGGCAGTACACGTATTTGTAATGTTAATTGGATGATCAACTTGACTCGGTGGTATTTTTTTTGTATTAGCAGATCACAATTTTCTCTGGATTTGTCAGCTATCAGATGGTTCGAGATGCATATGATGGTATAACTTTCCTAAAAATTATGTGAGGAATGACATTTTGATTTTAAATTTTGTGGTTTTGATATGTGATATATATGCATAGGCATGCCTGCCTGATTTGACATTGAATTAAGTTCTGTTATCTGAACAGAAATTCACATGCCTGTGGAACAATTAGTCTACTAAATCTGTTAAGGTTGTAATGACTGCATATTTGTTAAGCTTGCTAGGACTTAAAAGGAGTGAACAACTTTGACCACTGAACTTAAATTATAAACAGTTTCTTTGCTTAGTCAGTTCTCCTAGTCTCATGCTTCTCTCTACCTTCTCTCAGCAGGGAGGTCTCGAATTGGGAGCCTTCTGTCACTAGGTAATTCCCCTCACAAAACAGACAGGCTTTTTATGAAAGGTCCTGGAGGACGTGGAGAAGTTGAAGTGGCTGTATCCAATGTTCCAGGTAATAATAATAATTGTTTTCTTCTTGATGAATGTAAATGAAATGACAACGCCAAGATGGATGTGTGATCGTGCAAGATAAGTTATGATAAAAAATGATGTTTTCCATGAGAAAGTTATTGTAAGTTGTGAAAAACTAACAGATTTGCCTCTTTAAGATCTTTATAGCATATAGTTCTTTTGCCTATTGGAGTAGAGGAAAATGGTACACCTTAGGTCATACCAACACCAATGGTCTAGGATTAAGGCTTAGTCAAGTCAGGTTGAGTGGAGTGGAGCTTTTCCTCTTAATTCCTTGATCTTAGCTTTCTCCTTTGCCCACCCCCTCTCTTCTTCCTCCCCCCCCTTCTGCTCCATCATAGGAACGTTGATTGAAATTATAAATGCAAACATTAAGTCAAATACTGATTCTAGATGCTAATGTATCAGATCAAAGCCAGGAGGATGCAGGCCCCTTTTCACCTGTCATGTCAAAGAAAGGATTTGGAATTGGCTCAATATTTCGTAGGGCAGCAACCGTTGCATCTGTAGCAGCAAAGCATGCCTATGCAGCAGCTGCTGCTGCTGCCAGCACAGATTCTGATGATGAAATGTTGCCTCTTAAATGCTGCTTAATGTCTATAACATTGCCTTGGGAACACATTGCTAATGATCTTTTGTTCAAGGTGAGATCACTGCTTCATTATGGCATAGCTGCCTTTTTGGGTGTAATGTGGCTTTATATTTAACCTTGCCTCTCAATGTTAGTAATAGTATATATTTACTCAAAAATTGAAGTTATTTGCAACTGAAGCTTCTTTTCCTTATGGTATCACATGTGTGGTTGCTTTCACTGGTTATTCTTCACATGCAAAAGCAAATGGATCTGCTAACTTCTCTTCATGTTGTCATATTCAGGGAAGCCCACCAGTTAATTTGTAAATATCTTGTATTACATGGCACCGGAAAAGTGCAAAACTTAAAGTCGTTGCAACCTTAAAGAGGCAAGCATGCAAGAAATGCATTTGCAAAGGGGGCGTGAAATTACCACCCTAACTGCCTCATCATCGAAGGTGATTGTGTCCAATTTCATCGAAATTTTATCTAGCCCTCAAAATTTCAGGTGGGAATAAGTGTTTTAGAGATATGTTTTGTGGAAATGTTGTAAATTTTTAGTTGTATATATTACTAATACATATTTGGTTTATCTTTATTGTTGCAAGATTCATATGTCCTTGTGTTCTCTTTTAATGCGATATTGCTCTTTTACCTTTTCTTAGAGATGAATGCAATTTTGCTTTTACCTTTTCTTAGTCACACCAAGTCTTTTCTTGATGAGGACTTTCACGGTTGCATGCTTAACTGTCAAAAGAGCGTCTTCCTCTTAGGTAAACCTTGATGGTTAATTGAACTTAATTTAAAATTCTAACTCGCCTCTCTAATTACCATGCTTTTTTCGTCAAGTCATGATTCACTTAAACATTTTACATAAATAAACTATAAGACCGCTATATTATTGCTGCTGATGAGGGAAGGAAAGCAGGACGAGGCAGTCGTTTAGGATATCATCATAGGGACGTAGTTTGTTGACATTTGAAAAAGGCGAACGCATCGGCCCAAAGTTTAGGTGTATAAAATTAAAAATCAGTTGGTGCACATGAAACCAACTTCCAAAGTTATATATATATATATATATATATATGGTAAAAAGACACCCATGGCTCAGCTCACTAACTTTCATAAATCGAAGTTAAAAATTAGTGCACAAATTGCAAAACAAGAAAAGAGATAAAGCGCGTAACGTGTGCATGTTAGCCTCCACTATACAATCTTGCTTTTGAAGCCACTAAAATATATACCCAAAACAACAACCAATTAACTGCCAAACTGGGAAAACCGCCAACCTCCTTCCCCTAAAACAATACCATGCTTGCAAACCGTAAACCAAGAAAACTGTCCTCGAATCTTCGCTTTTAAGTTATACTACACATTACTCTTAAAAACCACTTGCTTTGTTTTCACCAATTTATCCATATCCCTAACATGCTGCATATTTTTTTGTTGCATTTGATGTTTTACAATTTGAATCTAAAATCTTCAAAAACTTCATAATTGAGACACTTATTAAGATCAAATTCCTTTTTCTCTCTCTCTCAAAAAATAAAAGAAGGACATTTCTGAAAATTCTCGTCATATATTGTTAATCTTGAAGGTATGCTTTTTTTCTCTTGTATTTTTTGTTTGATTCTTAGTGATTAAGCTACCTAACCTAATCTTCTACAGGATCCCCACCAACTTTTTCTCAGGAAAAATAAGAAGGCAGCCAAGAAAAAGTAAAGACTACCACTATAATCATCTACGGATGACTTAAAAATTAGGTTTAAAGCTTTTTTGGGATCAAAGTTCCCTCAACTCTTCCAAAATCTTTTGTTTTGATGGACCCCACATCTCCTCTCCTACTCCTCCATAAATACCCAACCCCAACGCTTCTCTTCTTCCCTTTCCCCCTCCTTCCTTCCCTTCTATACACCTTTGAAATCTTTAATTTCTAGCTCTTTCTAGTGTGTTTTTTTTTTTTTTTGGTGGGAAAAAAAAATGCCGTTTGCAGAGGGGGTGTTTCAGTTGAATCAATTCCACTGTCCGGTTTACGAAACCCCTGACGAACAATGGTCTCTGGTAGAGTTAACCGAACTGGTCAGTCCGAACTCGGGCTCAGAAGGGTCAAGCCGAGCGGTTTATTCCCCGGATGAGAGGAAGGAAAGGAGGAGGATATCAAACAAGGAGTCAGCCAGGAGGTCCAGATGGAGAAAGAAGAGGCATTTGGAGAACCTGACGGATGAAGTGAACCGGTTGAGTTTAGTGAACCAGAAGCTCAAGAACGAGTTGGGTTTGATTATTAATGAGTGTAATGCATTAGGGAGAGAAAACGATCAGTTGAAATCCGAATCCATTGCTCTCTCCGCCGAACTTTCCAATCTTTGGCGCATCTTAGCCGCTATGCAATCAATTAGCAACGTTACTTATTCAAGCTTAATGATCTAATTATAACAATATCATTATATCGAAGAAATAAAGCCCTACAGATCAATTCAAAACAAAGTGGGGCTAATAGACCAAATTAAGAAACAGATCATGGGTAGCATTTTGTAAAGTTTCTTGAGTCTGTCTTTTAGGTCTTTTCTAATTAGTGGTTGAGGTTTAGACATGTTTGTGAAGTACTTTTGGACTGATGTAAATAGAGGTTCTGTTTTTGGTCAATGAGTCAAATGTTGTTTTCAATTATTGAATATTTGATATCTATCCATGCATGACAAGTGTTGGAGGCTTCTTTTCTCTGCCCAAACAAAGGGCAACAGCAGGCATGAAGAACGAAGGGGGAAAAATGCTGACTGACCCCACGTAAAGAGGCTGGTCATGTCTAAAGTATTTTATCATGTGCCAATGGAAAAAGTTTTTATCCGTGTAGTTTTACTTTTCTCCCTGGTTCTCGGTTAGGGTGGAATCTTCCAGAAATAAATTTGGGCAAAAGCAATAGGAAAACTAATAGTCTCTAAGTGTAAGTTAGAGATTTAAATTTAAATCCACACCCTTGAAGGATCATGACAAGAGAATTTATCTCAATTTAATTATTTAGATTTTGTTTAATATGATTTTAGTTTTTAGTTGTTAAATTTTATTTTATATATATATGGTTAGTATTAATATATTTAGAAATTAAATTTTTTTATAAAAATTTAGATTTATTAAATTTAATTTAAATATAGTACTAATTACTAAATAGATAAAAATAAAAATAAAAATAAAAGATCACAATCATACTAAATGGTGTTTAAGGGCACGCTTGAAATTATGGTTAAGAATTTTTGTTTTTTAGCTATATAGTAGTTTTAAATATATGAATGTTTGGAAATTTTTTTTTAACTAATTTTTCAAAAATTTTGAAAAGTTATAATAGTTTTATAATAATTTTATGGGTAATGGTTCAGGCACACCATCTCGTTACACACCCATTACACATTCTAACGGTTTTCGTTATATGTACTAACACTCTCCAACTCACCCAATCCTTTCTTTCTCTCTTTTCTTTCTCTCTTTTCTTTCCTCCTTCTTGCTATTCACCGTCCTCACCAAATCCATCTTCCTCCTTACCTCCATTCTTATCCTAATCATCTGCAAGACAATTGCCAGCCGTATCAGATTCCCACCTTCTTCCCCTTTTTATTTTTTATTTTTTTCTCTTGAGTTCTCCAAGAGAACCCAGATTTGGGTTCTTATGGACCAAGAGAACCCACGGGTTCTCTTGGTAAGAACCTAATCTGGGTTCTCCTGGAGAACCCAAATTGGGTTAGAGTGTGTAACGGGTGTCATCCTCCTCCTGTGCTGCTATGCCACCACAGGATTAGTTTTTGACGACTCCAATCTGATCAGATTGGTCTCCGATGGCCTCGATGACTTTGACTCCTCTATCCTCCAAGTCCTTGGCTACACTCGCCATGCATGCTTAATTGCTTACTACTTCGCCCATTTTGCTTACAGGTACAAGAAGAGGTACAAAAGCGTGGAGATGAAGCTCCGGTTTCATATTTTCAAGGAGAGTTTGGATTTGATCATATCCATAAACAAGAAGGGACTGCCTTACACTCTTGTTGTTAATCACTCTGCTGATTGGACCTAGGAAGAGTTTCAAAAACATAGATTGGGAGCTGCTCAAAATTAACGGAAACTGTTAGAGTGTGTAATGGGATGGTGTGCATAAATTAGCATCTTAATATTATATATAAAACCAAAATTTTCATTTTGAAGTTTTTTTACTATAATTTTCATAAATAACACTTAATTTTTAATATAATTATAAAATTACCTATTAAAATCTAACTTCATTTAATTCAATTACATCATCATTTATATTATTTTATTAAAACTTAACTTCTCATTTATTTAAAAATTTAATTTATAAAAAAAATTAAAAACTCATTCCTATGAGTTGCTCTCTTGCAAAATTCAACAAAAACCCATTATAAGAAATCTAAAAAACTTAAATTATTAAGAAGCAGTAAAT
>BPVZ01000054.1:885422-897894 GCA_020521535.1 Rubroshorea leprosula | reverse complement strand
AAGATATTATAAAAAGTGTTAAATAAAAAAATATCTAGTATTAATATCCTACATATAATACAATACATTCTTGAATCCTGATGCATATTGGTTGTCTTCCAATTAATCCACGCAACTAAAAATTATATGAGAGGTTTATGTATTTGTGTTGTCTTGTCCTCATGAAAATTAATGATATTATCTCTGGAAAGTTCTAGTTTTAATAAGGCTGATGAATTTGAATAAAGCTAGAAATTTAAAAGAAAATTAATAAGGTACAGACTTTTTATAGCAACTTTAAAAAGCAACGAACCCAATAAACATGCAAGTCAAAAAGACGTCCAATAAGGAATCAAGCTCTCATCTCTTCCTTTTTCATCATTTAATTTCCTTTTCCCTAATGACATATAGATATAACGCAGTAGCTGGGTAGGGGCCATGTATACATCATGATGCAATACCTAAACACGTTATCTCTCTGCAACTATTTTAATTAACAAGACAGTCCACGAATAGCAAAAAGATTTGATTTTCTCGACCATGAAAAAGCATGCATGTCAGGCGTATCTATATGTACCGTATATATTTCTTTATATTTTTATATAAAGTTGCATGAATTATGCTAACAGCACTTCCGGAGAGATGGGGCCTGTTTTATTTGCAGGTGCAGAGGATGGGTTTGGATAATTAGGATCTGTAGTCCCCATCAAATCAACAAATGGATCATCATCGTGTACTGAGAAAGAAAAAGAATGAAAATGGTGAGAAAAAAACAAATAAAAAGATGATTTGATTATGATCAGCCAACCACCAGCACCATCAATCACAAACCAAAATTTAAAGCATAGAAAAGGAGTCGGTTTAATTATATGTCCATCTTGTTAGGAAGTAAATGGGGTTTGTGTCGATAGGCCAATCTTCTTGTGCCATTAGTGCCGAGATTGTGACGCCTTAAAAGATGGTTCCATACATATGTTTCCATAATCATCATCGTCAAGAGACATAATTGTCTCATTAAATTTTGGGTCTCAACTTCAAAGTTTGGTATTCAAATTACTGTTCAACAAAGAAAAAAAAAAGTCTTGTACTCAAGTTACTAGACCGGCCGTTACATTTTTCATGAAATGATGGTGTCCCACACGCGTGCATGAATGAACGTTGTTCTGATTTCTGAATTGTTAATTGGTTGTGATCATGTTCCTGCA
Source organism: Rubroshorea leprosula (assembly GCA_020521535.1). NCBI lineage: Eukaryota > Viridiplantae > Streptophyta > Magnoliopsida > Malvales > Dipterocarpaceae > Rubroshorea > Rubroshorea leprosula. Next base: position 896,710 of record BPVZ01000054.1, on the reverse strand, counting down.
CGATGATGACGGAAGGCCCTAGCTAAGTTATCTCGCTTTATAGTTCTCTCTTTGTTATCTTCTTATCCTTTTTTTTTTTTTAATAAAAATAATAATTAGTAAGTTAATTTTATGTGTAATGATTCGCGAGACAGACTGATTTTGAAGAACGATAAGTGAATCAGTTCCAACAGTAATTATCAATTTAACTTTGCTTCACTTGTTGTTTCCCAAAATCATCCTACAACATCATCCCATAATGTCATCCTGTAAATCATTACTTTAATTTTATTAATGATTAATAATAAAAAATTTAATCTTTAAATTTGATAAACATCTTATCTCCTTCAATGAGCCGCGCGAACTCATCGAACTCATCATGCCGCTTGCTGAAGTTCCTCTCTTTGTTATCTTATCTTTCTTAATTTGCAAGTTCTTGGAAGTTGGTCGAGAACAAAAGATAGGTTATAAATTAGGGAAAGGTACTTTATAGATAACGTTGGAAGATTTTCTTTTTGACTGATTTTCATGGGGGTAAGTCTTGCTAATTAGTCTTGTCATATATCATAAGTTAATCACATGACAATCGAATCATTTTTCATTGAAGCGGTTTGTTTCTTTAACTTTCTTTTTTTCTTTTTTCTTTTTTCTTTTTTTTCTTTTTTTTGAGAAATGCTACCTATACATAAATTGATTATGCCAACCGGGCCATATATTAATATAACAACTCAATTTAATACTGATACTGTTTGTTTTTGGTCCTTGAGTCTTACTACTCTAAAACGTATCAATAGGAGATAATTGATGTTGACCTATACTACCCCTCTTATGCTTTGTTGTGTGAGATTTATCTAAAATTGTCACATATAATCATTGTTTAAGAGATCAAACAAACTTAGTTTTGATATAATATGTAAAAACTCAGTTTATAAGTGATAATGTCTGCTTTAATTCATTGGATTTTAGATATCACAATTTCAAAATGTGTTAATAAAAGTTAATGAATGTTGAATTTTATACTTAACATCTTTTTCATACTTTATCAATATAAGATTTTTCTAGGGTGTCATAATCAATATGTACTTTTCAATATGTACATGCAATGGGGAAATGTCATGAGAAATAATAAATGCATTCCTAATCAAAATTACCAACTAACAATAACCTAACAACGATTTAGATAGCTAAATGATAATCTTTACTTTAAGTGAAGCAAAGGATTCCTACATTCGACTCCTAAATATGCAAGTGAGAGTTAAAAAGATGAGGTAGGTTTGCTAGCCTTATATTATGCAAGCAAAAATAAATTTAAAAAAACAATTATCTCTATTGATTTTTTTTTTTTCTTTGGTGTAAAGTAGATACAAAAAACTGTTTTACAAGGTGGACTGTATGCAGTCCGTCTTGTAAAATTAATTAAATGCTCTTGAAAAAATAATATAAAAATAAATTTAAAGATATTTAAGTAATTTTATATGATGAGTTACGTATAATCCGTTTTGTAAAATAGTTTTCTCAAGTAGATAATATGAAAATAAATTTTTTTTTAGAGAGTAAGATTGGTGAGGCCCATCTAATAGGCAACACAAATTTCATTAAGGGAGGCCCAATATCCTAGGCCTAGAGGCCCTTGGGTAACAATCACAAATATCCAAAAATTTCAGACCGAGGGCATTCCCGTCAATCCAAAAATAACATTCAAAACGAAGCGTTTTTTCAGTATTTAGAAAATCTTCTTCCGCCCGCCCATTCGATCCAATTCTTTCAACCATAACCATTCAATTCAAACGCACAGAGGGAGTGAGAAAATGGAGAAGATCTGCGTTGCAGTGAGAGTGAGACCTCCGGTCTCCCAAGATTCCTCCGCCGGAACCTACTGGAATGTCGGAGACAACCGCATCTCCCTCCACAAGCTTCACGGCACCCCCATCTCCGGCCTCTCTTACGCTTTCGGTAAAACTTGGTGTCTCCGTTTCTATTTGGTCTTCGATTTAGCAAGTTATTAGCGACAATTTCGTTTAATCGACGGTTTTCATTTTTCCGTTTTGTGTTCTCAGATTATGTGTTCGATGAAAGTTGCACAAATGCTCAGGTTTACGAGCTTCTTACCAAGGACATCATTCATGCTGCAGTTGAAGGGTTTAATGGTATTCTAAATTCCCAAGTTTTTCATGTTTGAGGTTTCTGAGAAATCTGAGAAGTGAAAATGTTTCAATCTTGCAACTTTTTAAAAGTTCCCTTTTGGTCGTAATTTTTGAAATTTATTGAGTTAAAATTAATAAAAGGAAGCTTGTGATTTGAGAAGTGATTTTCACGCTAGATCATTGGTTAATTTGAAAGATGACACGGAAATGTTTGCAGGAACTGCATTTGCCTATGGGCAAACCAGCAGTGGCAAGACATTCACCATGAATGGTTCTGCAAATGATCCGGGAATTATTCATCTGGCAGTAGAAGATATATTCCGGAAAATACAAATAGTGAGCAATTGAGCATCAGTATGAGTGTCTTCAAAGCCCATGTTTTTATATCATCGCATTATTGCTTTAACTTCCATTTTTTGTATTGAATGCACCAGATGTCTGACCGTGAGTTTCTCATTCGAGTTTCCTACATGGAAATTTACAATGAAGAAATTAATGACCTTTTGAGCTTGGAGAATCAGAAATTGCAGATTCATGAGAGTTTGGAGGTCAGTTGTTGACCAAACTTAAGCTATGGGTAGGAGTACCCCTTGTACTCCATTAGTAATAAATTTGATATTTGCCTTTCCAAAAAAAAAAAAAAAGGGTTGTTGACCAAACTTTGAACACACTTTCAATGATTTATGTAATACTATGTATAAAGCCGCTGATAATTTTGCTTTCAGCGTGGCATATTTGTTGCAGGCCTAAAGGAAGAAATTGTAAACAATGCTGAACAGGTTCTTCAGCTTATAGAGTCAGGAGAAGGTCTTAAACAAACATAAACAACTGCCCTTACACTTCTGATGTGATCTGTTACTTTAATATCAGCGTTTATATCCACTTGTATTTTTTCTTTTTGTTGCAGTTAATAGGCACTTTGGTGAGACAAACATGAATGTTCGAAGTAGCAGGTCTCACACAATATTTAGAATGGTATGCTCTTTATACCACTGGTGGGCATGATCTCACACTATTCATTTACTAAAATTTACCTTTAGAATTCATGATATTTACCTTGCGTGCTAGGTAATTGAAAGCAGGGGAAAGGATACGAAGTCCTCTGATCGATATTCAAGCAATGATGCCATCCGTGTCTCAGTCTTGGTTTGTACCTTCGCTATGATGTCACGTATATATAGAATATATAGATATCATGTGATTTTTTGTTTCCCAGTGAATATTCAAATTATGTCAACATCTTCTGCTAATTTCTGCATGTATTTTTTTCTTATCTTCATTGGAAAACAGAACTTGGTAGATTTGGCTGGTTCTGAGCGGATTGCTAAAACAGGAATAGGTGGAGTACGGTTGAAGGAAGGAAAGTACATTAACAAGAGCTTAATGATTCTTGGCAATGTAATTAACAAACTAAGTGAGGGTGCAAAACAGAGGTAGTACCCATTCTGCAAAGCGGGAAACATCATTTTATGTAAATAACTTGTCATAATGATACAAGTTACTGATATTTGATACAGGGGACATATTCCTTACCGTGATAGTAAGCTAACCCGTATACTTCAACCTGCCCTCGGTGGTAATGCCAAAACTTCGATTATTTGCACAGTAGCACCAGAAGAGGTAACCTTCTGTTTTGCTATCCAGTTTTGGGGAGGAGAAGTGTTTATGCTCCCTGGAGTAGTCTTGTTTAGTATTAATGTTCTAAGATATGTTTAGGTCCACATTGAGGAAACAAAGGGCACTCTCCAGTTTGCTAGTAGAGCGACGCGAATTACTAATTGTGCTCAAGTGAACGAGGTCTGTTCATCCTCTTGTATATAATTACTTCATCGCCTTAAATCTGAATTTATTTTCAGATTTCTAATTGAGCTATAAGGTTACAAAATAATTGCCCATGAGGCTAGAAAAAAGAACTGTATGGAGGTCTCGCAATTTTTTTCTATTTAAATTAAGGATAAGAAAGCACCTGTGTAATAAGTTGTGTGAATATGTTTTCAATTCTTTCACTTTGATATAATCTATAAATCATGAGATGATGGAAGATTAAAATTTTAAAAGACTTACCGTCTTGTTATTTGCTTTAGTTGATTTGACATGTTTATACTTTATAGAGCTTATAGTTCCTTCCGTTTTAATTTATAATGAAACTGATCATAGTGCATTCCTTTTAGGTCTTGACAGATGCTGCTTTACTGAAAAGACAGAAGTTAGAGATAGAGGAGCTACGTAAGAAACTTCAGGTGAGAATCCTGTAACATATGTTATCATGTTTGTGAAATCAAATTAACATTGGTATGCATTTTTCAGGGGTCTCGTGCTGAGGTGCTGGAGCAAGAGATTTTAAAACTTAGGAATGAGATGCTTAAGGTCCTTGTGTTTAATTTGAAAAATCAAATCTGTTATCTTGAGCACTAAACATTTTGTGATATGCATTTACTTATCTGCTTATGCCAAAATTTCAGTATGAACTAGAGCGTGAGAAGCTTGAAATGCAACTGGAAGAGGAGAGACGATCACACAAAGAATGCAATCAATGCATTAGAGAGCAACAGATGAAAATTGAAAATCTGAGCAGTCTGGTTACATTTTCAGATTATGATAGGAACTCTAGTCAGGTACAGCTTATGCGAAGCAACAGATCAAAATTTTCTTTTAAGTGCTATAGTGCATTCTATTTCACTCTGATCTGATAGCTTTTCAGTTGTTCAAACATAATAATAATACACGATTACTGTCTTCCCCTCAATAGCAGCTTTGACCATCAGTCCCTCCCTGATGCTATGTGATTCTATTTTATGTTATAATTGTATGATGCTCTTAGCTTTTTCTTCAATGTGTATTTGGGTAGTCCAGATAATCAATTGAAAGCTATTGAGGACTAAGTAATTCCATCAAACAACGAAAGTTTTATTGGTGAGAGTACAAGAAGTATGCAATAAAGAATAATACAGAGAAGAAAGCAAACTTTTTGCTAAGAAACCAATGTATTATTCCTAGGAATGATAACAAGTGGATTTTAGCTAGTCTTATTGAAACGATTCTTTTCTTTTGGCATCGAATGCTAGGTAACTGATTAGATATTGTTCTTTTTATGATGTAATTATTACTGTTTTTGAGTCAAGTTATGTGCTGAGGAGTTCTGAATTTCATTTGGGAGATTATAAATTTGAGTATTCAATGGTAGGAACAGAAGTCTAAGAGGGAAAGCCCTGAGGAAGAAAGCGGTGACAGCAGTAGTAAATGCCAAGGAGACATTTTCAGAACTCCTTGCTTTAAGGCAGCTCCCAAGAACTTTGTTGTCAGGCGATCAAATTACTCAAATCTGTCTGAGTATAGCCCACTTCCAGATTCTTTTAGTAACGTGGTTGATGAAGACACTTGGTTCAAAATGAACAAAGGTTACAAAGCAGACCTTGATTTGCTTCAGATGATTTCTGTGGCTTCTGCCAGAAAAGTTCAATCCTTTCCACTAAGTGACTTAACACTAACTCCTGTGAGTTGATGATTAGAAGTTGTTTTCGTTTAAACTTCTTTAAAACTTACTGTTCATTGATAGACAATAATGGATATAAGTTATGGTGTAGAACTTAATTTGGTCTATGGATGGAATTTTTTTTTTCAGGTTCCTTTATATGAGAATTGTAAACAAGAACTTGAAAATCTCAAGAGACAATTAGAAATCATATCTGAAGAGAAAAATGAACTGCAGGTCAGTACATTTACATTGTATATATCCACTTCTTCTTCATTTTTGCTGAACCCACTTGTTCTTGAGAAAACATCTAAATTCATGAACGTACATGTTGGACCTCCAACAAAAAATAGCAAGCATTTTCGACTGCATTAAGCTTTGCTTTTTTTTTTTCTTTTTTTTAAAATTGTTCCACTCCCAGTTTTGACTTCCTACTTCATTAATGGACAGATTTTTTACTTTGTGCCAATGTATATGTTACAGAGAAAGCACACAGAGCAAATACTATTAAATGACCGATTAATGAAAGAAATATCTGAACTAAAACACGAAGCGGAAATTATTCAAGAAATCCCTGAACGATTGCGTGAATCTGTGGCAAGTTGCAAAGAAATTTATGAGGATGTTGTGTCAACAGTGCAGGTGAGAGTGAATTTTAGTTGCCTCTTTCAACCAATATTTTTGACATTTAATCAAATAATATATGCTTTCTTTTCTTTTATTTTATAAACAGTACGTGGCATCTAATAGAGAATCTTCAGCAGCAAAACTACTATGTGGCACACGGGAAATTGGTAGAGCCCTTTTATCAACTTTGGAAACTCACTTCTTAATTGTTTTGAATGGTCACAAGCCTTTCCATGCAAATTTTGTATCCCAAGAGCAATACAAAGAGCTTTCTGAGAGGTTGAAAAGCACTTTAATATCCTTGGTTGCATCAGAAACACCAATCATGAAGAATAAACAAGTGAAGAATCCACAATGTAGTTGCAACTCAAAGGTAGCTGCCTGGTCACAGTTATCAAGATCATTTATGATTCTATTCTCTATCATAATTATGGGATATATTGTTTCCTTCTTCAAGATTCTGATTCTTTAAACTCTTTGCTACATATTCTTTACAAGGTAATACACCTTGTTCAAGTGATATACTGTCATGTTACACGTACAAAATGTAGATCCAAATTCCCATCTAATTAATAGACAGAAAGAAAATTTCCCATCTAATTTGTGTTAATTCAGAATGCAGCCTACTTGTCTTTGTTTTTCTGCATTATTGACCTTAAAAGCACTTGAACAGATTAAGTTATTTTTATTTTCCATTCCTTATATATGAGAATGACTGCACTACTTTTAACCATTGATGAAGGGGTAGGCCTTCCTCCTCCATAAATGGTTAAGTGCAGTCTGCTCATCACTTATGTCTTCTAGTTTGTCTTGTAGAACACAGTACTTATTGCAGCTCATAAAATAATCTTACGACATGCAAGTTGAAACCCTTAAGAAATAGTTTAAGGGGAACTAGAATTTAAGCTGATATTGTCACATATATAAACCAAAAGTCTCTGATGCAATGCATGCATTTTAATGTTTTAGCTTAGAAATTTATCTTTGTCCTGCTTTTGTGTTTATATATCTATCCGTATTGAAACGTGCTGTCTTAAACCTTGTTTAGACTTTAGAGGCCTCCTAGAATCTATAAGAACACTGTAGGCACTGTTCCAAACAAATGTCTATATTAAGTTTCTAAGAGTGACCCCTTAAACTCTCCTATTGAGGAGATTCTAGATTCTTGATTCTGTCATGTGTCTTTGCTCCTGTCTATAATCAAGTCAACACTTCTGTCTATAATCAAATCAGAGTGTGATTTAAGTTCCTATGTCCTCTTTGTGCTGTTTCTAGCTCATTTGACGAAAATAGAAAGTATATTGTGGCTGAAAAGTAACTAGAGCATTCTAAGTTACTTTCTACATTGACCTCCAAGACTTACTAGTATCAAGGAAAAATATCTGGACCTGGAGAAAGATACAAATAACAAGTTGCTAGAGGTTATTAAGGAAAGGTATGGTAGCTTGGAAAGAGAGTTTCAGCTAATGAAAGAAGGACAAAACTCTTTGCTCAGAACAGTCAGCTTGCTCTACTTGTTGACTAAAGAAAAATGTCTTGAAGGACTTGAACGCTGAAGGGCAGAAAAAGAAAGGCCTCGAGGAGGAAATCAAAACAATTTACTGTTTCCTTCGCTTCAAGACGTGGATTACTTTTGCCTATTGACTAAGAGTTTAAATCTAAAATTGAGAAATGGAGAACTCAAAGTCCAGTTTTACTCCCCAAAATCTCTCTTGGGGGGAAATCCCTGGGATGATTACCTCTTCACTGTTTAGGACTCTTCAATTATTTTTCTTGGCTGATTCTGTGTCAACTATTGTGTGTTTAAATTGTTGGGAAGACATCCAATTTAGTGGGGAGACAGATTCAATGGCCCATTACATGAATTGACCTCATATTATAACCAAAAAAAAATTAATCGGATTATTGTATGGGTTTTGACATATATATATATATATGTATGAATATTGAGTGATGATATAGAGGATGAATATATAGATTGATTTTATGAGATCAATAATATAATTTATCATATTATAATTTTATTTGTTATGCGAGATCTTTTTTAAAATAATATTTTATTGAGGTAACTGTCACAGCATCATGTATGTCTTTTATTTTTGTATCATTTTTATCGTCTCAATTATCATTATTTAAAAAAAAAAAAAAGAAAAAAAAAGAAGAAGCTGAGAATTTTGATAGGTCTGGGTGTTTTGAATTGTTGGCTCTTGTCATTTTCGGACATTAATTACCATCTTAAAGAGAAAATTCTGTTGTGTCCTAAGGCTATTGGTAACGTGGTATTTGATGTCCACATTAAAGGCATCTCGGTCAATAGGATGATGAAACTTTAGACAAATTTGCTCAAAATCCTAATTCAAATAACACCTTAGCATTGAGATGCAAATTTTTTTATTGTTTGATATTTCTATTGATTGGGCGTTAGTGGTATCCCTATGGCGCAACATAATTTTTTCAAACCTCAGGCCATTCTTTATGTTGAAATTGGAACATTTCAGTACATTTTTCCCCCTTCTAAACGGCTCATCTGAAAATATTCATCAAAAAAATAAAAATAAAAATAAAAACCACTCATCTGAAAATCAAGTTTAGAAATTTTCCTTAATTATTCCACATCAAACAGGTAACCTATTAATCACACTTTGGGCGAAAGATAATTAAAGGCACTTTATCTTCTCCTTGACCATAGAAAACAAGGTCACTATTAATAGAAAAGATAGAGAACAAAGATTAGATTTATTAATAAATAAATATTATTTTATAAGTTAAATTTAAGTTTTAAATTTTGAGATAAACACTTAAAAAAATTAATTTTTTTAAATACATCAATATGAAAATACATCTTTAAAATTATTAAGTAAGAATTAACTTCAAAATACATAAAAATTAATTCAAAAATATATAACTATAAATAATAATAAAAAATTATATATAAAATGAATCACCCCTTTAAAAAGTGAGCATGGAGGAACAATCAAAAGTGGACACTTTGCTTCTTGAAGGCATTGATTAGATCGTGATGAAAGGAAGTGAGACCCATATCCCACACCAGCCCTATCAACAGCCCATGTGTGATGTTGGAGGTTCCCAATATCAGCCATCCATACTCCATTATAGTCAAATTTAATCTTTTCTTACATTGCTTATTTTTTTTAAAAAAAAATTAATCTTTTCTTACCATACAACAATGTAACCATGATCATCATCATCTTGACATGGAATCTATTGCAAGAATTTTTTTAGGTAACTACTCTGAATATATGTGATTAAGATTAGACCGTCATAATAGTTTTCATTTTTATTTTTTATAAAACTAGGTTTTTTAATGCATGGGATTATTTTTATATCTTTTATATTAATTATTTAATTTTCTAATAATTTTTTAATAAACAAATTTTAATTAATTTAAATATTAAGAAATTATTAATAGAAATAAGTATTTTTTATTTTAAATTTGTCTTAAATTAACTGTCATATTTTTTATTTTTTCAAGTAGATATTTTTTTTTCTATGTCCTTATCATTATCTATTTATTTTAATTAATCATCTAATTACAAAAACTCTTTTCTTATCTTTTACTTTTTTTCTAAGGATATTATAGATAAATATAGAAATTGTACTTAAATACTTAATTTAGAGAAAAAGTACCAAAAAAATTATTTTGGCATAGAGAGAATATAATAAATACATTAATAAATACATTTATACATTTTTTAATAAATCAATTATCTTACATGTTTTATTTTTATCAACCAAATATATTTTTTCCTTTAACTAAATATCTATTTTAATTTGTTAGACTCTTTTGCCATCTTTTTAACTTATAAAACTAATAATTTTAATCAATTTTTTACATATCATTTTATGCTCTTTCTTTTTATAATATATATTAATGTCACTTATATTAAGAATAATATAGTCTCTTTACATTAGTTTTAGTTTTAGTTTTAAGTTATATTAATTATTATTATTTATAATACATTTAATACATTTTAAAACATAAAATTACTATGCCATTATAATTATATAGTGAATAATTATTATTCATTAATTTTAGGTTAATGTGGAAGATAAAATGTTACCTCCATATAAATATATATAGCTTTTAGCATGCATTTAATAATTAATAGACATTATAATTCTTTATTTTTATCTTTTATAAAATAATGATAAAAAAATTGAAAAGATAAATATAAGATAAGAAGAGAAAGAAATTGAAAAGTTAAAATAATAAATACATTTATTACATTTTAATGTAAAAGTAATATTTTCTTACTTTTTAACAAAGTTTCTTCTATAATTAAAACAAAATGACAAATTTTAGTGCTTATTTAATTCTTGAAGGTAGTATTTTATATAATATATATATATTATTCATTGTTGAATATATAGATTTTCTTTATACATAGGGTAGCATTTTATTTTCTTTTTTAATATAAATTTTATTAATTGTTAATCTAATAATCAAATAATTTTTTACCTCATATTTCTATTATTATTTTTTTAATCTTCCTTACTTATTTTTAATCCTTATTTAATTAAATTCATGATCCTTAAAAATTGAAATTAAAAAGTATCAACTATTATTTTAATAAAAAAATCAAATCATAGTCATTCTTAATATGCAAGATTTACATGAAATATAGTAAAATAAAGAAAAGTACTTAACAATTTTTTTTTTTTTACATAAGTCTTTACCAACTTTTTCTTCTACAATTGCTTAACTTGCAAAATTTTATTTTATAGTTTTTTTCTTATCCCCTCTCTCATTTCCAATTTATTGTCATTTTTTCTATTTCTATTCTATTACTTAACTTGTATTGTAAACTATTTTGATATGTTAATATAAGTACTAATATCAAAGTTGCAAAAAAAAAAAAAAAAAAATAAGAAATTATAGTAATATTGAATGCATTTCCCCAAATATATGTGGCAATAATATTAGATGCATATATAATTTAGAAGAAATGTGAAAAAGAATTTATATTTAAAAGAACTAAAAATTTAATAATAGTATAATATGAATAAAATAAAAAATATAATTTCTTTTTGCAAAAACAAAAAAA
>BPVZ01000054.1:872292-884244 GCA_020521535.1 Rubroshorea leprosula | reverse complement strand
TTTTTTTTTTTTTTTTTTGGGGTTTTTCCGACTAAAAAGTTTCAAATTTTAAAGAATCCCACAATAGTAAACGAAAAAGATTATAGAAGTGACATACAACACAAGTAGATGGGGTGAGGAATCATTGCCATCATAAGATTTGAAGCACAAAATGTTAAAGAAAGCTATCAAGAATAAAAAAGAAGGGTATTCTCGTGCAATTATTTTGTCATATCTGCTCTTTAATCCACTTCAAACCCTTTAACAGCCCTCTGTACTGTCTTTGCCAAAAAATTTTGCCACACCATTCTGGTTTGATCCTTGCTTCCCTGGTTATTTTACCCATTCAAAGAAGTCATGCATGTTGAAATCATTGCAAAAACAGAAAGAAACGAACACCCAGAAAAGCACAAAAGAAGAACAAAAAGAAGGCAGCTTTAGCACTTTTTGACTTTCTCTACTGTTTTGGGTACAGGTTTTCACAAATTAAAGGTGATTATGATATTATGATACTGACTGCATCATGTTCATGAGTCGTGGGAAAGGGAAAGAAAATTCAGTCTCATTCACATGCATGGTGCATTTTCATGTATTCAATGCATGTATTAGCTGAGAGCTATATAAAATACGAAGAAAGAATCAACATTGACAAAAGGTTTGAAGAAAAAACAATCCCAATCAAGGAAAAATAGACATTCAAATTTGTCTCTCTGTTTTCCCATGATTCCATGAGCAGTGCTGACCATCATGGGTACCATTCCACAAAAGACAGAGTCCTTTTGGGACCATGTGAATTTTCCAACCTGATTTCACCAGAAGGGTCGTTTTGGGACCATAAAGAATGAATGAATACATAATTAAAACCAAAGGGGTATAAATGAGAAGGATAGAGAGAATTGGAAAATGGACAAGCAAGTGACATGAACAAAACACTGGCATAGAGAGATGCTAGTAAATTAAAACAAAATGAAGACAATATCTGGGGCTCGGGCTCGGGCTCGGGCTCTCTTCAATAGCTAATGCTATAATACGTGGTGATTTTGGAATTTGTCCCTCTTTCCTTCAATGCCTTAAATGCCCAAGCTTATTTGTGTTTCTGCTCTAGTTCCAGTCCAAACTGACAGATGTGCTCTATTTCTCTCATTTATTACCTTGCAACTGCACCACCTCCTCATCTCATACCCTTTTTCTCTTTGATTTTTAGGATTAAACCCACACCATACAACAAATTTCTCATCCAATTCTGCAAAGCCTTAAACCTTCTGCACACCACCCTCATTCTCATGGCCACCTCCACAAATTTCCAACCACCAAAACTTGGAGAGTTTCTCCAGGAGCAGCAAGAGCCTTTCATCTTAGAGGTCTACCTTTCGGAAAGAGGGCGTGTCAAAAAGGGCATGAATTCAGAAGCTAACAATTCAAGCAACAATAGAAAGAAATTTCCACTCTTTTCCAAGGTTCTGAGAGCTGTATACAGCAAGCTGCTGTCAAGAAACAAAAGCTCTGATGATAAACATGCAAAGCCTAGGACTACCCAGGAAGTTGCAGAATCAGATAGATTTTCCTCAACTAGCAGCAGAACGGTGTATAACTCATTCCCAGAAAGTGACACAGAAGAACCATTAACGCCTGCAAACCATTCCCAGTTTGTAAAGTTCCACGATCAAAGAGGAAACGAGGTAGCAATGCTTATGTTTCTTGTTTCTTATTGTCCAGAAAAAACATGGGTTCAATTTATGATTGTTACTTACAAAGCTAACAGGCTGATACAGATGAGAAGTTCCAATGGAGACGAGTGAAAGACAGCAAAGAACACAGCCCCACTTCGGTATTGGAACCACCCTGTTCAAGAGGCTTCCCAATTCATAATGGTAAGTATCCATTTTTCTATTTTGAGCTCTGCAATAATCTCATATTTTCTGACTGAATTATTTCCATTTTGGCAGAAACAGAGGAGTTTATATTCACAAAGTCAGCCTCGGATTTACTCCAATCCGCAACAGGGAAATCCAATTTTGCAGGATCAAGAGAATTACGAGAGCTTGTTTGGATTAATCCTCCGTCACACTCACAGTATTTGATATCCAAGAAGGTTTTGCATCAAACAAAGCAGCTTATGTTTGATTGTGTAAGGGAGCTGGTGGAGAACCGTAAGGGGAAAGAACGAAGAGGGTCAAATTCTAAAGAAGTTTTAGGGGCAGAGGAGCTTCGGCAGCTCATCTGGGAGAAGATAAAGTGCTGGGGGAAACTGTCCAACATGACACAGTTGTTGGATTCAGATTTCGTTCATTCATTACACGAATGGAGCGATTTTGAATCGGAGAGAAGGGATATTGGATTAGAATTAGGAGACGCCATTTTGGAAGATATTTACATGGAAATTGTAACAGACATGAATGATCTCCAGGCTAGAATGTAAAGGGTTTTCACAATTACTTCAATGGAATAGAAAAAGTGCATCATAGTCCTTGGCACTTGCCGAGGTTCAAACCCTTGTGTAGTAAGAAATTCCCCCATCCCCTATTTCTCAGTGTTCCACCAAAAAAGTTAAATAAATAAATAAAACCCTTCTTAAAATGGTCACATGACATTATGTATAATATTCATTCAGAAAGAGCCAATCATAATTTGAATTGTAATATTTCTTGTAAGAAAACATCATATGTGAATCATTTTCTCATTGACACTCATTTCTGTCACGAAAGGAGAGTTTTGCTCTGGCATTCAGGCTGCGAGAAGTCCAAAGAAGAAGAGTTGAAAACACATCCTACTATCCAAGCATTTTTCATGAGGTGTAGATTAGAAAGTGCCTGAACATCACCTATGCACCAATGTTAACAATCTGAAAAGGCTAGGATGATGGCAAATCACTGGGTTTCTCCATCCTCGCCTAGTTCTCCATCTTCTAGCTCCTCGTAACCAGTGTTTCTACGGGAACCATCCCGATGATCTCTCTTGTGTTTCTTGTGCCTGCTTTCACCATCCGATTCAGGTGAATATGCATGCTGCCAATAAATATAATGAAAGAAAATTAAACCATGTTCCAGGATTTAATACAGCAAAGTAAATAGTTATATACCTTTCTTGATTTTTTCCGGTCACTGCTACTGCTATGTCTGCGGGACTTCTTAGGTTCCTCTTTATCATCCTTGTCAGAATTCCCATCATCAGCAGCACTTTGATGTCGTCTGCGGTGTTTCTTATCTCTGTCTTTTTCCTTTTTCCTCTCTTTATGGTTATAACTGTCTGTTGCATCCAAATTTTCACTGTCTGTATCATCCTTCTTAGTTCGTTCCTTTTCTCTTTCACGTTCTCTTTCCTTGTCCTTTCTCTCCTTATCCTTCTCCTTCCGTTTCTCTTTCTCTTCTCTTTCTTTCTCCCTTTCCTTGTCCTTTTTAGCCTGAGAAACACCAACATAAACAGGTCTAATCATAAATATATTTTAGTGATACGTAGAGATTTTATGAACAATTCATGTTAGCATTTACGAGATCATCTTATTTCAGCAGACAGCAATCAATCAACAAAACCAAGCTCTATTTATTTTACCAGGAAAAAAAGAAGAAGAAGAAAAGAAAAACAAGCTCTATAGCAGGTTCCTGAGTTTCTAGATTTAGCATTACCACCTTGATATAAATTCAGAAACTAAGAATCTCAATCAGTGCCTTGAACCAAGTTTGTAGCTTCTCCTTCTTAAGTTCAATTCTCCTAAAGAACCTCCATCCTTCGATGTGATTGGGCTGATGGGGCTCAAGGTAATATAGGAATTGGACTTTTCAGAAAAAAACTATATATAAGTAGGAATCCATTTACGCACGTCTTACATACTACACTTACACAAAATCTCAACCATTCATCTCCACTTCCAATGGTTTAGATTTATTCACTTTTTATCATATTTATTAAAGATAATTATCATTTTTATCTAAAAAGTCATAGTAAATCTCACTCGTTAAAAATGGAGAGATGAATGGTCAAAATCTTATATAAGTGTAGTGTAAATGAATCCTAACTCTCTCTATATATATAATTATATTTTTTGGCCTCCATATAAAAAATTATTTATAAAGAATTTAGGTACCTTCTCCTCCTCACGCTTGCGTCCTTTTTCCTTGGCCTTCTCCTTCAAGTAAGTAATGTACTCCTCAAAGGTCTCCCTCCCAAAGCTCTCCTCCCCAATCAATCTAATAAAATTGTGAGGTTGCCAAAAATCAAGAACAAAAAATTTTGTTAGAAACAATGGGGTTAAGTATAATTAATTAATGTCAAAAAGCTGCCCACAACAAAAAGGTGAAATGCCTGTATTCTTGGCTCTCTTCAAAAAGCAGCTTGCAATCCTCCCAATTAGAAGATGCAGTTATCTCCTATAAAGCAGCACAACAACCATATGTTAAATAGGTTGGTGAAAGGAATCTCTTTGACAATTAACAAAACAATACACTTTTTACATACCTTAAATGTATGCAATAGCTTCGTAAAATCATCAGCAAGACGCTGGCGCTTTTTAGCCTCTTTCTCCTCCTTCTCCTTGACTCTCTCAAGTAAATCCTCGTATATGAGCTACAAAAGAGTATTACAAGTGAACTTTCTCCCATAATTCTTATATCAGCTAAACTATAGTAGAACAAATTCCTACAAGAAATCTAAACTTTAGAAGAACACTGAAATCAAAGTTGAGAAAATATGCAGAAAAGGATGCCACTTTTGTAATTGTTTCTATTTAAGGATACGAATTTTGCTAGTTTCTAATTAAAACAGTAAACTTTCAATGTTTTCTATTTAAGGATGCCAATTTTGCATTTTTCCTATTTAAGGATGCTGACTTTGTGTTTACTAAGTCAGCATCACCATCCAATTAATCCTTAAATAGAAAAAACACAAAGTTGGCATCCTTAAATAAAAAAATTGAAAATTTACAGCTTTAATTAGAAATTGCCAAAGTTTACATCTTTAAATAGAAAAAATTACAAAGTTAGCGTTCTTATCTACACCTTTTCTCAATCAGAGTTAGTAGAAACTTAAAAACTACTAAAAGCAAGCCTCTTTCAGCTGAATTGAAAGAACAAGTGTCTGAGAGGAGATCCAATGCATATTAATTAAGACAACACAAACCAGGAATCTTAAAAAGTCTAGCATACTAAGAAGAGTCTTCAGGTAGTATAAAAGACCTGACTAAGTGTAAAAGTATCACAATAGCTCCTTTACAAGGAATTAATGCTCAAGTGGAACAGTATCTCTCTACAGATGTATGCCCCAGGACAGCCTTGTACTGTACTTGTCACCAAAGTGTCATGACATAGGACAAAGAACCTCAAATAACTTTATGTCATGATTCCTTCTGGTAAAAGTATTTCAAGTAACATGGCAATAGATTTAAGGACAAAGGAAAATAACTACCTTTAAGTTGATATCTGATACTTGTGGAGAACCAATTTCTTCTGAAATGGCAGCCTTGAAGTCCTCAAATGTCCATGTAGAAATCATTGTAATCTGGTGGTGCAGGACAGAAAAGGGGGCTTCAGCACTTAACTATAAGCCATTGCTGTATATCATATGACATAATAAGAACAGTGAAGTATGTTACCTTGCCCAACTTCATTGACTCCTTTACGCGAGTTTTATCTTCATGATACTATCAATATGGAGAAGTAGTTAGCTGCATAATTACCATTTTTTTCCAACTTTAAGCAACACAACTTGACCAAACTCAGCTTTAATCAAAACAACTAAGTGAAACAATAAAGCAATGCAGTCTTGCAATAAATGACAAGTAAGAAATCCAGCATATCTTTTGATTGTCAATACATAATATGCCAAAACTTGATCCTAAGGATAAAAGAAGAAGCAACATGTAACAGAGAGAGAAGTTAGGTGTGGCATACCTGCTTCTCTAATTCTTCAGCAACATCCTCAAACAAATCTTTTGGGGTTGAACCAGATATATTTGATGCAACAGCAAGATATTGAGGCAAATTCTTGACCTATGTACCAACCAGAAAAAGTCTAAGTGCAGGATTATTTCTGATGCAAAGATGCAATACCTTACAATGCTTGATCTCTGCCACTCTCCCTCATATTTTTCAAGAAACAAATTAAATACCTTCAAACAATAATCAAGCCAGTGAGTTTTAGCAGTTAGCGTGCCATCAGCAACAAGTTCATCCATTAGTTGGCGAAATGCATCACGATTTTTCCGCTCAGCACGTCTCAATTGTTCCTTACATTCACCAAAACACAAAAGAAAAAAAAAAAGAGTTAATGCACATACTGGACATGAATTAAATGATTATAGTATGTAATCTACCTTCTGTATCTTCTTCTTTTCCTCTTCTTCCTTCTCCAAGTCATGAATGTAATCCTGGTAGACAAGCAAGCGATCGATTTTTTCAAGACGTGAGCATCTTTCATCATCCTCTAAGCGATCTTGAACCTTCCGCCACTGGCTGTTCACCTGAAAATTGTATGATAAATCAATTAAGCTTTAAAAGTCAAAACATCAAATAAATGGAAGCATTTATAACCCCATTTCTCACTCTTATACCTTAATAAAATCACAGGATTCCAAAAATTTCCTGTAGTCTGCTACATACCGCCTATGTTCCTCTGCAGCCTTTTCTTTCTCCTGCATTAATATAAAAATTAATGGTAAGAAAGCATTGCCAAGCAGAATTTAGACCAGACCTTCTAGGGTCCCAATACACACAAGAATGCAAATTCATAATGTGTTTGACCATTTTTGTATATCATTTACACTAAAATCTTGATATTCTCCAAAAAGACCAAGATCACAAGATTGATTGATGACATAAATAAAACAATGAAAGTTGAACGAGGCTAACTGGAGTTACATCTAAAGAAGCATATATGAAGGGCCAATATTATCTCCCATTATTGTCCAAATTATAAATGAACCAAAAAAATATGAGGGCCAGATTGTATTAGTTTGCACACCCAGAGAGAAAAATACACAAAGATTGAGAATCTGACTGTTATCACCTTCTCATTTAGAGAGCATGAGCTTAATTCACACAACATTAAGGTATTCTTTCCTTTTTTCCTTTTTTTTTTTCTCATTCAGGCAGATAATTTTGAATATTTTGGAGCACAAAACAAAGTTCAGAATTATTATGTACCATATCCATAATTTGAGACCAACATATATACACACAGATTAACAGAAGAAGCCAGAAGTTACAAACTGTTACCTTCCTCTCAAGTTCCACAATGTAGGTCTTATAAAGATCCTCTCGGTCTCTAGGCCGTTCAACAGCCGTGAACCGTTCATCATTTTCAAACAAACTTTGAGCTTTACTGATCAGGGAAACCATTTAGTTAGAACATTGAAAACATTTTCCACATTGCTAGAATGATATTCTACAGTAACAAAGCCCAAGCATGATCAAAAGTGTATGAAAGGGACTTTGACCTCCATCTCATGGATGATGTAAGTTCCTTGCACTCCTGGAAAGAAATCAAAGAACAAAAGCATAACATCAAAGAGAAGTCCAAAAGTAAAGGAAAAAAAATGGAAAACTTGGGTGTTATGCAACACACTTCCAGCATCTTCGTGAATTCTTCCCGAGCTTTTTTCTGTCTCATGCGCCTCTCCTCAGCCTCCAGTTTTTTCCTTTGACCCAAATACTATATTTTGATATGATCAAGTTAATGTCAGAACAATACAAATGCTGTTATAAATAACAAAAGTAAAGCAAGAGCACAAATAAATGCCCATCTGAATGTAACAAGCAGCAATAGGAGGGAGTCGAACATGCCCAACCCAACCAAAAAGGAATGCCTAAAATTAAAAATGTGGAACAAACGTTCACCTCATTAAATGCTTGCTTCCGCTCACCAATTGTCCTCAGAGCACCATATCTTTTGTCATTAATTATCTCTCTCATTGTCTGAGATAGATTTCAATGTCAATAAAGACTGATTTAACTAAATAATCAAATACAGGAGAAGGAAGAAATAGCTGAGCCACCTGCTCCCAAGTCCAATCAGACTGAACATTTACAGATTCCAGAAGAGCTTTGAAAGCATTTTTTGCCTCCTACAACAGGAAGGCAAGGAAAAACTATATAAATAAATGAAATAAAAAATAAAAATGTCATGTTGATGATATAGATGGCATCAAACCTTCCTATCTTTCAGGATAGAAAATGAATGAACTCAAATGATATTCTTCAGAAAAGAAGAAGATGCAAAAAAGCACCAAGTTTCTAGGAATGGTACCAGCTTATTGGCATATACCAAAGGTTCATTGTCTGCAGTTTTCTCATCTACTGGAGTTACATTAACATTCCCAGCTGCTGCCATTCCTTTTTTGGCTTCCTGATTAACAATGCATGAATAAGTCAATCATAGGAAATAAATATTTTCTCCTACCAGATGAATTAGAACTTTCAGAACAGCCAATCACGCATGTTTACCTCAATATCATGCACAGCAGCTCCATCTACCAAATGTGCAGCATCATGAGATTTTATATTTTCAAAACCACTCCTGTGTCAAGGGCAATGCAGCATTCAATTTCAAACGTGTCAGAGGTGACTAAGATTGTTGAATACTAAAGAAGCAAGAGATGTGCATTACACTACTGTTAGCCCAGCATTCACCGAAGTAGCAGCAACACTAGGACTTCCTGCAACAGCAGCAGGTGGAGTAACACCTAATACAGAGGGTTGAACTCCTGAAGCACTTGCTGCTGCAGATTGCGCAATTGTAGGGGAAGGATTAGAAACAGGTGTAACTGAAGTTGGGCTGGAAGCCAGTGAGGTGTTGGAGCTAACAGGGATAGCTGTAGTAGGTGTTTCAGCGGAGGAAACAGCAGTAGCTGAAGCAGCTGGATCAGGGGCTGGAGAAGTCATTCCAATTTCTGTAACGGTTCCTTGGCTAGATGCCATCTGAGCTTGTTCACGAGCCAACTGGAATTAAATATTAGAAATTGCTATTACAACTGCAACGGCTGCAAAATAATATCAAATGGTAAGAAAATTACAAACCTTCAATTCCTCAGGAATTGTCCACTTTGACTGTTTAGTAGCCTTGTTGTAATAATACCTGCAAAAGCAATGACCTCACAACACATCATGAGAATGAAATTTCACAAGCTGGAATTGTGTCAAAGAAGTGCTCAATGGAAGAAACATAGATGATGAATATGATCAGCAGAATTCCAACATACTTCCTTCCCTCTGGAGTGGTGAATTCCTTCCAAACTGTAGATGCATCAGCCCTCTGTTGTAGAGACAAGTTATTATGTGAAGAAAGTAAAATAAGAATAGCAATTATAGAATAAAAATTTAGAGAATCAATAAGCATGGCAAGCATCATTGAACCAGCATTCCTTACCATTTATAATCAGTAGCAATGTGTATCCATGGAACTCTATGCAAACTATTAAACAAAATTCCTCAAAAAAAAAACATCACAAAAATAAAAAGAAATAGGGATTCATTACATAGTAAGAACTAGCTGTTAGCAGATAATACAGATGTTCTTGACAAATATATTATGAACAGCACATAATGCATAAACCAAAATCTGTTTTCTAAATTCTATTTAATATAATATACAGGATTAGTGAACACAAAAAGACTACCAATAAAAAACATTAAGATGCATAACCAATAACCATCAGACAAGAGCAAGTTAGAGAGGGAAATTCCATCAGAAAATGGTAACTATAAATCTACCTTTAGAGGCAGAGAAGTATTCATTTTCTCATCCTTGAGTAGAAATTCACTTTCAATGGAGGACACAGTGAAAACAGTTCCTATTAGGCATTACTTAAGCACATCCAACCACCATTTTCACATTAAACAATTATCCCCACATGATAAACAAGATATAGATAGTGAAATGTAGCCTGCCTCAAGAAAGTGAAGGCCCGCCCTCAAAGTAAGCATATAGAGTACTCATTAAATTTCCCCAAATGTGCCAAGAACATCTACAAATCAATGCAAAAACAAGCAAGATGAAACAAAATTTCAAATAAAACAATATCGATCAATTTAATAACAATGGCTGCAATTTTCGACAGGCACAAAGGGAACAGTTTAAAAAATAGCATAACACATCAAACACATTTTCAATATCATGAAAGGCAACACTTAAAACTTCAGAAATGGCAACCAGTCAGTTAAATCTCTCACCTCAATTGGTGTCATCAGTTCATGAGGCTTTTCCCAACTAGACTGTCTAGTCTTCTTGTTGTAGTAGTATCTGGAAAGATATATGAATGGTTAGATGGATCTGAGAAAAAGAGTGATGAATATCGTATGAGCAATGTCCAGAAATCCAAATGAAATAAGTTTTCATAAAGAAAAAAGTGCATTAAATAGAATGAATAAAAGCATATATGCTTGCTAAATGAGCATAATATCAGTTCAAGAAACTAACTTCTTGACACCAAAATGAACTGAAAATACAAGTTCAGGAACAATAAGAAGCTACCTTCTCCCATCAGAAGATGTATGCTCTTGCCAATCAGAGGAGGACTGCTGAGAAAGGGTAGAAATATTAGCTGCCTGATGGTCCAAAAGTGCATAGTCAAAAGAAGTGAGATCATAGAACAATAAATGGATATTATCGCAGCTCACCCAAAGATTTAAAAAAAAGGGTCTGATGGAGTACATATTTTATAAAGTATAAATTCTAAGACTCCACTCCTAGTTTCCTCTACACTGTAACTTAAATATTATAGGCTAAAAACATGTTGGTCATACTTTATTTAGAGACTCATGAGGTAGTCATGATCAATTTGAAGCATTAAGACCATACTACTTGACACAATACCCATATAAGCTTTCTATTCCAAATAAAATATAGAAGATGAGATGACCAAAGCCAATCTCAGCCAGCCTTGCCAATCTAGAGAACCATATATCCATTACCACGTACTTCAGCTTGTCTAAAACACCTTTAACTTCTTAAGAGAGACAAAATGCTATAAGCAAAGGTCATATTTCACAAGGGTCATCTCATATGTTCAAATGAATATATATATATATATATATAAAATAAAATAAAATAAATAAAACTGATGAAACTAAGAATTTCTTGGAAGCATCTTCAACAGAAAATCACTTCATATGCAACATGAAAAGATCTTTCAACATTTTACATGACTAGGTAATCCAATGGATGAATCACTTACTAAATCTGTGGAAGAAGTGGCTGCAGGTTGTTGGCCACTTTGATTTCCAGAGGACAGCCAAGGCTGTCCTGCTACTGGTGCAACAGGTGCATGCACTTCAGATGCTTGCTGGAATTGTGTTGGTACACTGACAGGGTTCTGTTGTTGGCCATATGAAGAAGGCACAAACTGGAATAAATAAATAAAAATAGAAATCATAGTAAGAGAATACAGGAAGTTGCCAAAAATGAAATGGGATCAACAACATGGAAAAATAGGAATGAGGGCTTACACTATATGATGAAGACACTGGCATCCCAGAAGCACCTAAGCCAGCCACATGACTATTAAAGGGGGGAGCATTAAGCTGTGATTGTGGTGCAGCAGGTGTAAGAGGCCAGTTCGGTTGAGCGTATGGTGCTGCTATGTTCTGTGATGATGGTGTCGCAACTCCAGGTTGACCCGGCCTTGGTGGAAACTGCTGCATTGGTTGAGAGTATTGCAAATGCTGACCTTGAACAGCAGGCATCCCAACATTTAGAGGTCGAAATGGTTGGGAAGCAGCTGGAACGTATGGCTGACCTGGCTGTGTTGGAACCACAGGTCGAAACTACAACCAAAAAAATAAAAAAAAATTTGCACAAATGCACTAAAGTTAAGTTTCTAAAAGCAGATGATAAAACCAACAGAGTCATCAAACATGAACAAGAGGGGAATTTACTTGTCCAGGTAAGGGAGAACTAAAACTTTGAGGACCCAACGTTCCACCTGCAGGTGGCCACTGCGGCTAATAGAAAGAAATTGAAAATGTTAAGAAATATTTTATAGTAATA
>BPVZ01000054.1:860157-872192 GCA_020521535.1 Rubroshorea leprosula | reverse complement strand
ATTCACACCCCCCCCCCAAAACAAACAAAAAAAGCTGCATCTACAGCTAAATATACAACATTCATTCAATAGGAAATCGAAGGGAAGTCTGAAACCACCAAAATTGCTCATTCACAATTAAATAATAACAAAACCCTAGCCGAATAGCATATCTCCATTCTGCTGCAGAATCTAAATGAAAAAATGTATATATATGGTATATTTGATTCTGAAAGAAAATACCAGAAGGCAGAAGTTGTAATTGAATGAGTACTTACAGTTTGACGGAGAAGAAGGAGAGGCTACAGAAATTTAGCTTGAATTGCGATTCCTGCCGGAGAAGAAAACAAGAGCTTTGATCTCTGTGCGGATTTTTTTGTCACTTTCAGGTGTTAGGGTTTAAGAGAGGAATTGGATATTGGAATTTTGAAAATTAAAAAATAAAAATAACGGTTATACCTTTCGGTTCTTGTGGCTTTACCTTGATCCGGTTCGGTCTAAAACCGTGCCATTTTTTCTGACCCTGGTTTTATAAATTCTCCGGTTGTGAAGTTCCGGTCATGCTCATTTGTAGATTTTTTTTTTTTTTTGGGGGGTTAAAAATGTTCATTTGTAGATATTTTGTTTGGATAGATGACTGCCACGATTAATTTCGGAATTTTGTGAAATTGTTCGAGAAAATCATACTTTTACACTAATAAGTAGTTGTTATTTGGATAAATTAATGTTAAAACTAGAATAGTTTGCAAATGCATTCAACTAAAAGATGACTATTATGGATGAAAGCCATTATACCATGTTCAGCAATGAAACTTTAGAACAACTCAGGATTAAACCAACTGTCAAAGTTCACATGTGATTCCATTTGTTACCACTTCCTTTCCTTCTTTCTCCTTTGTCAATACGGAATTAGAGAAGTTAAAACCAAATCATCATCCCTAACACCGCAAGATTGCTTGCAAGAGAAACCAAACATGGCCCTTTTCAGACTAAAGCCAACACCTTTCTTGGACAGCTTACCCTTGTGAGTGGCCCTGGTGCATTCCTTATAAGCTGCCAAAAAAAGGGTCACCTTGGTCATGCCTCTCAAGCCCTTTTCTCGAACAACTTCTTGGAGAAGGCTGAAAAGTGCATGGAGGGAAAGGAATTTGTATGTCATGGAATGATTTTTTTGTGTTTTCAGATAAACACGGAGGAAGAGGTAGCTTCTGCAACAAGTACTTCTCCTCTTTAGCACTCTTCTGGTTTGTCACCATGGGGAAGCCGGTTTTGTTCTCAAATGAGAAGGGCACTTTCCCTTGAGAGTTAACCTTACTGCTTTGATTCATACTCTCAATTTGGCTTTGGGATAAGATTTTCAGTTGGTTAATGGCTTTTTATATAGCAGAGAATTTGTCCAAGTTTTCTTAAGAAAAATAAAATAAATGTGAAGAAAGAGAGGTAGGTACATGCTTCTATACAGAATTGAGGGGGGAAAACATGACCAAGTCTATTAAGCCTACATCATCATGGAAAAGTTGAAAGGAGAGTGACAAACTCAGAGTGATAGACCAATTCCTTGTACAGATACTTTAGGATTAATAAATAATAATCTACCTACCAAGCCGCCTAATTTCCCCACCATGAAAGAACTTGAATGCTGAAAACAGACGTGGAGAAAAGTACAGGTACACTAACAACAAGCATAGCTGGAAAACAGAAAATTTAATTCACAATGCAACAGAGTAGGATTAGGCAAAAATAGGCATGTGTCAAACTGATAATTTTGAATTGTTATCCACATCATTATACATTTCTCTCTGTTTCTGTTCCTCTTTCCCTCTAATTACCTTGAGAATCAGTCTAGGAAACCGAGCAATCCTCACCACATCATCACTGCTAACTGTGCAAGCATGCTTACAGGAGAAATGACAAGTATTCTTCTTCTTGGTCGTAGTGTTGGTCTCATTTTTCCCATTGATTGAATACTCAGTGCATTTTGTAAGCGGCAACAAAAGGGTCATCTTGCTTTCCACTGGCACTCTTCTTTATTGACTTGGTTGCCGAAGGCTGAGACAGATGTGGAGGAAAAGACTTCTGCAACTGCAATTCACAAGAACTCTTTGAAGCACAAGGCGGTGGTGGCAAATTGAGGGTGCATTCTGAAGTATGTCAATGCTGCATTCTAAATTTTTGGCCTTGGACAATCCAGGCTTGATTTCCCATGAAAAGGGCACATACACTTCAGAGCACCGAAACCTCATTGTGACTCATTTTGGCCGGATCATCATGTGTGTTTACCCTTGGTGAAGGCTGTAGCAAAGCACGCATTTGCGCTGTTGTGCTTTATGCACTTCAACTGCTGATGTTTCCCCATAAAGAATTCTAACTTTCAAACTAATCAAATAGAGAAAACAAATTCTTCATGGATTAAAAGAAGAAAAAATCTGCTAATCATGCAAAAAGTTAACAGGAATTTTAGCTTTAATGGTATTCTAACTTTGAACTTAAAATCTTTAATTTAGAGTCGAAAAACAAATAATACAGTACAAATGCTGTGTTGTGGATACATGAAAATCGTTGAAGCAATTTTCTATTAGTTGCAATAACATTGTTTCTAATGAGACTGATATTGGTTTAAATAGCTTAATTAGTTCTTTCTCAATAGAAATAAACTAATTAAAATATCTCAAGCCATTACAATATTGAAAAAGGAATGACAATGGCAAAAATCAATTATACTCATTTTCATGCAGGGAATTAATTAAATGAAGCAGGGAATTATATTCATTCCATGCATTGCCAATGACAAAAATCAATCTAAAATCAACAATTTAAACCTTCATCCTTTTTTCATCACGTTGTTTTGGCTGGGAGAATTTACAATATAACAAAATTGAATATAATTAATTGAAATTATTTTTCGTTAACAATAAACGATTTGACGCTTGACTTATTGAGTCGAGTAACTCTTGTCACATTATTAAAGTGTTGTTTCTCCCTCTCTTAGACCATGTTCAGAAAAAAAATTAATAATAATGAGCCGTTTGGTATGCAAAATTACACAATGATGGCGGTCAATCAAGAATTAATACTAAGCATTTTAATAAACAACTAATTGAGCACAAATGAAAATTCTTCCACTTAAAGTATGAACTATGAACAAATTTTTTCTAGAGTCCAGTAACTTAGAACATTGCCGCCAGTTATTTGTCACTTAACAACAATGGACCAAGAGCTGAGGAAGGAGGGGAAATGGTGTTTATATTAAAATTTAATAAAGTTAATAAATATATGATTTGAATTTTAATACTTGCAAATTAATCTAAAGAGAACTGTGGTTTTTTCATCAAATAAAAAAATAAAAAAGTTGAAGAGTTAGATGCATTATTTTCCTCTTTAAGATTATATTGGATTATAAAATAAAATATTTAAATAAGGTAAACTTTTAATATTAAAAAACTTACATTTATTTACACATAACCGTAGAGGCTCCCTTAGTATTAGTTGATTAGTCAGTGCATTCCCCTTCCTTTCCTTGTACGGGTTTCGAATCCGCACCTTGTCAAAATATTCAAAAAAAAAAACTTATATTTATTTACTAATAATTTGTTATTCAATAATAAACAAATAAGTAACACCCATCTTCTATAGATTGGTAGCTATTCAAGAATTATCTTTTAATCAATATAAACAATTAAGTAATGAAAAAATTAAAATAAAAAATATTTATTTATCTTAAAATAATAATAATTAATTTAAAATAATTTTAAAATTAGAAAATAACAAAAAAATATTTTTTTAAATATAAATTTATTTAAAAAATGTGTATTGATTAATTATTACAAAAATCCATTTTAGTGCTACTGTAATTAAAATTACAAAATCACCGCTAGGGTTTTAGTTCTGCTTCACTCATTCTGCTCTCAATCTTTAATCTTCATCTTGGATTAGTCTCCATAATACCCAGAAAATTCATACATACAATTCAGATTGTGTTTCCATCGCCGGAAAATGGAAGGAGCCGAAGCAGGTCCGTCGCTGATTAAGCGACTAGCGTCCTGCGACAGGGTCACCCGTGACAGAACTGTCCGCACCCTCCTCAACACCTGGCTTCCATCTCAGCCCGAAGTCTCCGAAGACGATATGAAGATACTCTGGAAAGGTCTCTTTTACTGCGTCTGGCACGCCGACAAGCTCCCTGTCCAGACAGAACTCATCGAGATGCTCTCTTCTGCTATCCATTCTCTCAATCCTTCTCTGTCCCTCGAGTACTTATCTGTCTTCTTGATCACTATGCGGCGGGAGTGGACTGGGATTGATGGGCTCAGGTTAGACAAATTTTACCTCTTAATTCGTAGGTTCTTGCACTGTTTCTTTGTTATGTTGAAGAAGTGGTCATCGGATTTGGATTTTGTGCGGCGCTCGATAGGTGTTTTAGTGGATAGGACTTTTCTTGCTGATGATAACTTGCTAGGGAATGGTGTTAATTATCACATTGCCTCAGTTTTGCTTGAAGAGATAAGGCCCTTTTTTCCGGTGAGGAAGGAAGTGCTCGAAGTTTTGTTGGAGCCGCTTGTTAGAGTCATGGGGAGAGTTACTGATAAGGTCTTGGTTACAAAGATCAAAAGTAATGTGTTTGACGTATTGATTAAAACGGGGAGGAGTTTGCTTGAGTTTAAGAAATCAGAGACTGAAGTTGAAGTTGATTCCAGCAATGATTTGGTTGTGTTAGGGACAATTGCTTTAGTGATGGGATTCTCCTCAAAGTTTTATGAATTGGGTTCTTCAGCCGAGTGCTATCAGGGACATAGGAAGGTGCTGTTAGGTTTACATGAGGACTTTCTAAAGTTGGAGAAGGATCTTGCAACTTCTGGGATTGAGA
This sequence comes from Rubroshorea leprosula, assembly GCA_020521535.1. NCBI lineage: Eukaryota > Viridiplantae > Streptophyta > Magnoliopsida > Malvales > Dipterocarpaceae > Rubroshorea > Rubroshorea leprosula. The sequence goes on along the minus strand of BPVZ01000054.1, from coordinate 867,349 downwards.
TTTCAATTCCTGAGGTTAATAATGAGGACTGTGAAGACAAGGTTCAAGAATTAGTTCCTGTTGCTTACAAGATGGAAACAGATGTTGTTTTGGAGCCTGCTGAAGCTAATGCCAAGAAGAGGTTGAAGAAGTTCAAGAAGGCTGAAAAGGCTTCTATTGCTAGTGGTAGTAAGGATAAGAAGGATGAAAATGTTAAAAACAGTCTTTTGGATAAGGAAAATGACAGTGAGGTAATTGCAAATGGTGAAAATTCAACTGCTGAGCAAAGTGGTAATGGGGATGCTGTAAGTTTTAATGAAACAGCAATATCAAACCTTAAGCTGCAGTTTGAGAAGGTTGCTGGTGAGGTGGGCTTGGATAATGATGTTCCAAGTGTTTTTGATTCACCCATTCTTGTAGTTAATGGTATTGTTTCCAAGAAGAGAAAGAGATCAAAAGGTATGAACGGGCAACAATCTAAGAGTGCAGAATTGACCAGCCAAGGAGAAGGGAAAGCTATTGGAACTGTAAAGATTGGTGAGAAGAGTGCAAAGAGAGTTAAATTCTCAATGAAAAACAACTTGGTGTGGAAGCCTCAGTGCCCTTTACCTCCACAAAGTTTGAGATTACCACCCTCAGTTACACCTAGAGGAAGTGCACTTAAGAAAGGTGTACCTCCAGGCCCCATAAGGGAGATGCCTACGGCAGCTAAAAAGGTGAAAAGGAAAGCTAAATCTGTGAAGAAGAGCCGGAAGGGAGTAAAAATCATACGTGCAAAACGCCTGAAGATGTAATAAAGCTCTTTTTTTATTTCTTTTTGTGGGAAAGAGTTTCTCCGAGCTTAGTTGTCTAAATTCTTTTTTAACTTGATCACCTTTGTCTCAATTTATAGATTTGGCCATATTCTGCTGCGTAGAGACCTCATCCAATTTCAAAGTTAATTTTGATGACCAGTTTATCGTTTCCATTAAGAGGATTAAATTTTGGTTATCTTTGCTTTATACTTGTAAAAATCTTTAATTTTTTGTAATTTTTAGATCTTCATCCTCAATTCTCATGCTTTTCTTTGTTGCATTCTCATCTTTTGTATTAAAGACCTGAAGTTCAAATGTTATTTGAATGGAGAATAAGCTATTCCTTTGCACATTTCATTCGACCAGCGAATGCCAAGAAATGCTGAGAGTCTGTTACATCTCCACTACGCAGGTTATGTGACCATTGCGTTTTTAAGCTTTAGATCCTGTTTTCACGCATGGTTGTGCTACAATTTTACCATCACTTCATCTTGTTACCTTGATAGAATTAGTCATGAAAAAGGAAATGATGATTCTTCTAGCAAAGAAATCCTCTTTGAACAGAGCAGCCACCAAGAAAATGTTGGGCGACTGTTCTAAGTTCTAACCAGAAAAGAAAATGGAACTCGAAGTTTTTATTAGAATATCCTTTATAGTGATTGATTTTGGTCTTTATCAAAGTCATCTAACATGAGCACAACCCTCTTTCTTTCATTTTCTACTGTTTGCTTTTCCTTCATTTCTCTCAAAACTATCCCTTTTGGCGCCCTTCTTTAATTCATTGCATCATCCTCACCATCATCATGCTAGTACTAAATCAAAGTTCTGTAAACAGTTTTAATCAGTTAAAGTATAGCATGAAAGTTTGATGATTAATCCCATCATCAGCTTGATTACATTAGCATTTCCCGTTAAACTTAAACCTTAATTTCTGTATGTAGATAAAGTAGTTGTGTGACTGCTTATGATTTAACAAGTCCAAAAGGGGAACACTAATTTTACTGCTATATTCCTGCTTGTGATGTATTTTTAATAATACTTCAGAAGTTACCGTGCTTAGCATTGTAAGTATGAATCTCTAACATTGATCTCATAATTAAGGTGTTGAAGTAGCACTAGTTGATACTAAATCAACTATAAACTTTTGTTAGTCTTGCTGATGGTGCATTAACTCTTCTTTAATTACCATTATTCAAAGAGTAATGGCCCAAAGCTTAGCTACTTATTACTGACAAATGACATGGACTGAGCCTTTTGTATTGATGACAAAAGGTATGTGTTTCGTATGATTTGTCTGAGAGTTGGCCCTCTGTAACTATTCATTCTTCCTGCTGTCAATGAGTTTCCTTCACTATTGAAAAGAATTGGAGGGGAAATTTTTCAGTTTTTTTTGTCCCCTCTGCTTTCCTTTAAACACCAAGCATATGTGATACGAGCACATATTGCACTTCGTAACCAGTTGCCTCAACATAAATCAAGCAGAGAGCAGAGCCATTGGTGGGTAAAAAGGCAAAGCTGTTCAAGACTCCGGCTTTAACCAAAAGTGAAAAAGCAAAGTTGTTAAATGCAACAAGTTTTTTCTCTTGAGATCTTAACCCAGCTTAGGTCACTGTACAAGCAACCTCCATACTTTAATGCTTGCCAACCAACAGCAATAACATTGGTAGTACGGTACTTGTAAATGTCTTAATCTCAACGAACATGTGCTCGAAGTACTTAAAATTTTAAAAATTAAAACACAAACTTCCTTTACCTAATGCCCTAATCAGTCAAGTTCGATATTTTTCCAAGCAAACCATGGCTAAAGGGTACGCAGATTACAAAAATTAAAAACTTACAAAATTAATGCTTCATATTTGTCAGCATAGATAGCAAGAAAGAAAAATAAAGACACTCATAATTCAACATCATCATCTTCTTCTTTGTCTTGCATTCACCTAAGAGACTTCTTGCTTTGCAGGCCATAGGGGTGGGTCAACTTATAAAGCTGGCAAAGAGGAGGAATGCACAATGGTTCAGCCAAGGAGGTCACTGCAAAGGCTGGCCCCTTCACGAGTCTTGTTATTCTCGGCTCGTGGACTGCTTCCTGCACTGCTATTTGAGAGGGATCCGAAGGTAGTTTTTTGTAGGACACCAGTGGGAGATGATCCTAACTGAGGACTATTATCCCAGCCCTCAGTCATCAGATTGAGGGCTGATGAGTTCTTGCAGTCTGCTGTGCTGTTATTAGTGTTATGCAGAACCTCCCCAAGAGGACCACCCATTGAAGTCTCCCAAGAGATGGGGATCCAGTTTGCTTGTCTCTGGTTTTGAACACTGCCCACTCCTAGCCCCATCTGTATAGGACCAAATTCACGCGATAGTCTGAGAGGTGAGAGCGTGACCTTTTCATTATTGGGAGAGGAAGTTGAAGACAAAAAGTCTGAAGCAGCCATGGGTATCGAAATTGAAAGCTGAGTCCTGTCTGATTGCACATCCACTCCAGGCCAGGAAATGGCAGAGCGATCAGACTGGCTTTTAGGCCAGTCGTCCATGAACTGGCGGAGGGAATGCTGTGATTCAGTTTCTTGGCTGGTGAGATCTTGAGAAGAACTCAAGTTTCTGCAGTTTATCAAGGAAGATCCTTTATGGGAAGGGTTAAGGAGGGAGTCAGAAGAAACAACTCCAAACTGATTTCTTGTGGTTTCTTCAAATGGGTTCTGCTGCTTTTGGATGAAGAATGGACTTTCTTTAGATATCATGGAGAGGCCAGGTGTGTCTTGCATTCTTTCAGCCCCATTCTCCCTGTTTAGATACATCCTGCACAAGCAATTACAATGAATGGAATCGATTCCTAAAAGTAAACTAGAACAGCTCAGTTTCCACCTTGTCTCATTACATAAAATCTTCACAGAGGAATTTTAACAGAACGCAATCTTTCTAAAAACAAAACTTTACCTGTTGAGGGGAGCTGCTGTGGTGAGATTAGATGCACTGCCAGACTGCAAGTTCTTGAACTGCTGCTGCCGAGCAACGGTGAGGCTGTTGGAAACACCGACGCCACTGTTGGGTCCGACCACCGATGCCGAGGAGGAGGATGCAGCAGGCATCAGGTTGGTGGTGTTGTTGTCAGTGGCGGCGGCGGAATGGCCCGATTGGCCTTCCACAGGCTTTCTTGAACGATGGCGGCCCCTGTTCATGTGCCGCTCGCAATACTTCTGGTCGACAACCGCATCTCTCGCGCACCGCCATTTCTTCCCATCCGTCCTCCTACACCGTCCCGGTTCCGGATCGGTATTACTTGAGAATCCCAGATGGAAAGCTCCCCATCCCACTTCGTAAAAATAAAAACAAATGGTAACACCCAAATCAATAAAAAGAACCCAACACAGAAAAATCGAAACTTTCATCAAACTAAACATCAAAAACCCACATCGAAGGACAGAAAAAACAGAGACTGAAACAAGATTACAAATTCAGAAAATGAAGCTTTTGCTTTAGAATCAAAATCAATTTTATTCTTCAGTAACTACATTTTTCTATGGGTTGAAAATAACCTAAACTTTATGAACGGAGTTCTTTGCCAGTTGGTGGGAAGTAATGGGTATTTGTCGGATATGGGACCAAACATGTCCTATTCTTTTTTTCCTCTCTTTTTTTTTTTTTTTTTTTTTTTTTGGGGTAGAGAAACATGTCTTAGTTGAGTACTTTGAAAGTGATGCTTTAATTTGATGAAACAGATTATGGGTTAAATTATGCTTAGCACATTCATTTCACTTGTCTGAAACAGTACTCTGTCCTTATCAAGGTAAACGGATGGGTTGCCGGAAACTTACATGTATTGGGTCGGAGGAATCCGCCGGAAAAACCAGAGAAGCCAGCAGAATCAAAGGCTTTTCTTATAGGGAGGAGAAGCTGGGATGGTACGGGCATATTTGAATCGAGGAACTTGTAGATCATGGCCTGGTGTTCTAGCTCAATCCATTGAGATGGGGTAAATGGCCCTCTAGCCCCTGCTACAAGCCCATGCATGTTTGCAGCATTCAAACCTCCATTGTTGTAGCCTGAAACTCAAAACCCAGAAGAAATCAAAGGAAGAAGATTAAAGAAAAGCAAACCTACAAAGAGGGGAAGGAAAAAAAAAAGGCTTCTCTCTCTGTATAAAGGGAAGAAAAGGGGTACAGAAGATGGTAACCCAGAAGTAAAGCCTGTTTGCAGCATTTAAGGAGGCTACAAGAATTATGAATTTGTTTTCTTTGATGGAACAAGAAAACAGAAACATAAAGGGATAAGAGGGGAAAAGGAGTAAAGATTGCTAAAAAAGAAACAGAATAGGAACTCAAAACAATCAAAACTCTGCTTCAGAAGTTGTTCTCCTTTTTGCTCCCTCTGAAGTCACTGTTTGATTTATTACCATAGATTTTAAGGGGAAAACATCATAAATCTCAACTTCTTGACAAGACTTTTAATTTAAAACAAAAAAGACCATGAAAAGACCCACCACCAGAGCCTGGAATCAAAACCAAAGAACAAACAATAACAAAGCCATTAACTCCCTGAGGAATCAAACAAAGGGTATCACTTTCATTTCCTCAAATGATGTTGAAAAGTGAAAACTGAAAACCCACCTGTGTTCCTGCTGAAAGCAGGATGTGTGAGATGTAAGTAAGGGAATGTGACATTTTGGGAGCATTTATCCTCTGATTTGGTGGAAGAGAAGTTGAGCATTTGCTGATTCTGGTGCACACCAGGGAAGATAGAGCTGTTGGATCTCAGTAAACTGTTCCTCTGCTGCAACAGCATTGCCTTGGAAGCTGAGAAATCCTCTGTTTTGGCCACTTTGGAGCTTCTCCAGTCATCCTCATTAGTACCAGATCTTTCCTGCTTGAGAAACCCAGATCCGTACCACTTCTGCTTTGTCTCAGGATCTGAAGCAAGAGAGGCTAAACCAGAAGTGGTAGTGCTGGTAGAAGTGTCTGATCCCACCCACCCATCCAAACCCACCACCCCAAAATCCATATATAGAGAAAAACAACCACCAAAACTAGACAAGCTCTAGACTGAAGAAATGAAGCATTGGGTCAGTAGCAAAAAAGACAGGAGCTGGGAGGGGGATGGGATGTGCATTTAAGGGTGTTTGTGATAGTTACTGGAGGATTTAGTTAGGCTAAGCAAAAAGACTAAAACCAGATTGGTTTTTCTTAGGCGTTGATGTTTGGAGAAAAAGCATAAAATAATTGGAGAGTGAGAGAAAGAGAGAGAGAGAGGGAGAGAAAGAGAGAGAGAGAAGGTGATGAGGAAGAAACTGACTGGACTTAGTTAGCATACTAAATAAATAAATACCCATAATTTATATTATCATATATCTCAAGTCAAGTAATTACTACGAATAAAAATCCTACTTCTGATATTATTGTGGACTGCAACCTTATCAAAATGGAAATTCTTGCTTTTTCTCCTTTGTTTTAATATTGCTTTTCTTTTCTTCCTTTCGGTATATTTTTTCTCTTGGATGAAAATGATCTTTCAAAAGCCTCCTTGAGGATGTGATACAATAATATTTATAATAATTCCTGAAAGAGTGAGAGATCTTTGGTTTTTGGAGGAAACAAATGAAGGGTGCACCTTTAATTTTGATTAGCCACAAGATTAAGAAGTTAAAAATTTGTAAAATTTAGGTTTTAAATATGAATTAAAAAAAAAGGTTAAAAAATTTTTACCTTTTATTTGTCAATATTGTATGGTTGATAGACTGGCAAAAAATTACAAAGATCAAATCTTAAGCACTCATGTCCTCTTTTAAGGACATAAAAGTACTCTTAGCATGTAGAAGAAAAAAAATCTCACGTTTGGCCTAATTGTTGGAGTTGCTTTCTATGTTTAGTAGGTGGTTCATGATTAGCCTAAACTTCTTAATGAAAATTTTTATATTCTAAAAGTATTTTGCAATAGGTATTTTATCAAGCAACTTTTTGTAACCGTTGCTTAACAATACCATTATTAAATAAATGTTTTACAAAAGTTATAATTAGACTAACATAGTATTTAACCATTTAATTTAATATGTGAATTAATTTTAATTGTAAATGTTAAATTTAGGTTAAATATAATTTTGTAATAAGTACTTATAGTATTTGTTTTTATAGAAATTTAAGTTGACCATTGTGGAAGAATTATAAGTAGAAGCTCCATATTTAGTAAAACAACTTATGCCAATAAAGAAGTTACCATAATAAGATTTTACTTATGACCTTGTGAAATTAGTTGAAGTACTTTTTGGAAAACTTAATTTAAATAATACATTTTACAAAATTCTTGCCCAAATAGACAGATTCGATAATCACTCTCAAAACAAACAAGTGACAAAATCATTTTGCTCTATGTGGTCTACAATATAAGTGTGGGTTAGAACTCCACTTGCCCCTTTAATCTTATCTCTC
>BPVZ01000054.1:808520-825904 GCA_020521535.1 Rubroshorea leprosula | reverse complement strand
AGATTAAATGCACCTCCACCCAAATCACTACACGTGGCGTTTCTACGCCGTCTCTTCCTCTGAGCCGTAAGAGCAAGACCATGTTGGAATATGGCCCTCGCTCCGTTTGAGAATGTTTCTTGCTCCGTTTTATGAGCCCCAAGCTCCGGTCTTTAGCTCATTAATTCAGTAATTATGCTTCCAGCCAAGGTCCCATTGAGATTAGGCCTGGGTTTACACTTTACACGAAGTTGTTTTAGGTTAAAAAAAAGAATCCATCACTCCGTGGGCTTCTCTAACTTGTAAAAGAAAGTACTATTAGACAATCAATATAGGCCCAACCAAATCAAGGATGATTTTGCAGAAATGAAAACTTTTGAAAACGATATAAAGGGTATATCTTTGCCTTAGTTCTGCTACTTATATAAATAAATGATCAGTGGACCTTAAATTATAGGTTGGAGTTGGTTAGTCCTTATCATGGTAAGGACCACCCCTGTTTTAGGCTCACAACTTAAAGGCACAATTAACTTCGGTTGGGTGTTTTAAAGCAGACAGCAGGACGCTAATAATTTCACAATTTGTTCCTTGCTGGGGTCCAAATTCCCTGGGAGAGGAGGTAACATTTCTAGGGTCTACATCTGAAGAATGAAGATTTTTCCAGTTCTCAGTGGGTCACTGACACTGACCACTGTTTTAAGCCCAATTTTTTTGGGCCTTTGCATCACACCAGTCACCAGTGCACTTCCAATCCAAGGGCCCCAACACCTCAACTGCATGTTTTTGTCTAGTGAGTAATTCTAACATTGATCCATGAAGCTTTGTGATGAGAGTGAACCCTTTATATCAGATGGTCTAAACTACAAGTCTACAACCGACAAGAAACCATTAAGTATGAGAATTTCTCCAGCTCCCAATTCATCATTATGTCTCTCTTCTTTCTCTTCCTCCCATATCATACCAAAGTACTACATCTATGATTATGTTTCGACTTTCAACACCCAGATTTGGTTATACCCTCAGAAGTTGCCCTTTTACGCATATCCTGCCTCTCCTTAAAAACCTTGGAAAGTTAAAAAGATACATGTATACCTCAAAATTGCAGTTCCATTATTTGCCTTTTCATTTTTCTCCCCCAAATTTAGTCGTATTTTTACCACATCGAAACTTCTTTTTTGAGGAAACATCAATGTGTTGTAATGATTGGATTTGTATGAGGTGCATTACAAACAGCATCAAGCAATTAGCATCATTGTTTTTTCAGTTTTTTTAAAGGCAGCCTTCTGTTTTTTGCTTTACTACTAGTAGCAGTAGTAGTTTTTACAAAAGGAGTAATGATTACTTCTCTTATGCGCATGCTCCTGTTTACTTTCATCGGAGGATTCAGATTTTTTTGCACGTTTTAATTTCACTTAAGTCTTTTACTTAATGTTAGTACCATCTCTCTCTCCATATGTATTGAGAGAAAAAGAAGTGGAAATGGAGAGTTTGGGGGGGCAAACTTTATGTAAAGAAGAGAAGTGAAAAGCTTCTTCAAAAGTATTAATACTACTTGGTCGCCCAAAAAGAGAGTGAAGGAAGCAGCATCAAGCATACATGTGCTGTTAAGCTTTGTAAAGCAAAGATTAAAGATCCAATTAATTATTATCAATACTTTAACTTTTTTTAATAAGGTACCTTTCCCTTGGGTAATTTTTCACCTTACTTTGGGCATGATTCTAACCATCAACAATAATATTATAAGTATTCAAATTACAAAATATATATTTTTTAAAATATTAATTCTATTTAATTTTATTAATAAAAGTAACTAATATCTATAAGTATTAGTTAATATTGATAGAACAATTAATATTCATTAATTAATAAATTAATATTTCTTAGATATTATTTTTAAAAAACTAAAATATTGATAGTTCCAATAATATTAATGATGATAATAATTATACTATTACTCTGACGATAACCATACTCTTACTCTTTTTATTTATTCTTTTAACAACTATAATTTTTTTAAAAATAAAAAAGAAGAATGAGACAAAAAATTCTTGAATCTTGATGTAGTGGGTGACAAGTAACATTGCCTTCACCCACCCATAGACCAGGTTCACACCCTTACTCTTTTAGTTCATTAAAAAATACATTTTATTTATTTTTGAGAAATTAGAGAGCATATATACCTGAAGGGCAAAATCACGTGACATTATTCATTTTCTCTTACGCAGGTTCTTCTTTATTTTATTTTATTTTGTTTTCTGAACCGGGGTTATCGTTGGGAGGCGAATGGATACAACAGGGCTTGAACCCTGGCCGGCCATGTGAATTATTTCATGGACTTGGGTTCTTCTCTTTAAGTTGCTTCTCATGATTGCCAATCAGGCAGGACTACATCTTATGCACGCGTGGCGTGAAGGCCCCATAAACCGACTCGGCGCATGCCGCAGGCGTGACCGTGGGGTGTCTCTCGCAATGGGACCCAAATTTTGGGGTTACGCAAGTACCTAGTAATTTTTTGGGGTAGGCAATTAGGGGAATGGGAGTACAGGAGTAGGGAAGGGATCTCGCCGCCTTGGGTGACTAACTCTTTAAGGTAACCTAATGTTGTCCCTAGGTTACAACTCAGTACATTCTACTGGTGTGATTCAGTGGTGCTACTGCAACCTAAAAAAGTTGTCAGTAAAATACATTTCGATTAATGGTTGAATCTTGTCAAATAGTAAAATATTAAGTTTTAATTCCTAACTCTTAAATAATTGTCTTTGTAAAAAAAAAAAAGTTACAACTTGGTGAATCATTAACTAATTAACTAAACAATGCTATGGAAACTAATCTTGTTTAATTGTAACCTTAGCGTTGAGTAGAGGTATTGTTGAAGCATTAGATCATGCATTTATATAAATATTAAAATTTTAAAAATTAATAAAAAAAAATTATCAAATTTATTGTTTTAATAACAAAAATTTCGCATTTGGATCTTCGGATCCAGTGACATCAAATCACGTTTAAAGGGCATCCCCTCTCTCTGGGCAACGGTTTTGAATCCGGCTCTTGCAAATTGGTTAAAAAAAAAAACCAAAAATTCCATTTCAAACATTAAACACTATGATTTATAGCTGAAAACATCATAATAAAAAGGCATAAATACTTTAACTTGAAAATTGAATTTTTTTTGGTACAACCTCAAAATTGAATTTACTTGTAAGTAATTTGTAAACTTAGATTTAGAACTCAAATATTAGGGTAACACCTAAATTGTAGATTAGATTTAGAACTTAAATATTAGCGTAACATCAAAAAAAAAAAAATTAATGCATTAAATTGATATAAAAGTGTGTGTTCTTAAGATTGAGTCACTAAGATTGTTTTGAAACAAACAGAAGTAAACACATATATACTTTAATTTAAATACAATTTAAAAAAAAAAAAAGAAGTTAAAAGTGCCTTTTATCAAAGAATTTGACTTGTTTCTGTAACTTTCATTAGTAAATAAGATCTAAATAATTAATAATCTAAGTAATTTAGCAATATAATTATTTATTTATAAATAAAAAATTTTAAATTCAAATTATATAACATATTATTATCTCAAAAAATCTTCTTGACATATGACAAGTTAAATAACGTATTACTTGTTTTATTCAAAAAAGAAAGATTTCTTCGACAACTCTCTCTTTTTTTTTTTTTCTCCCAAGTGTGGAACTCAGTTGTGAGTTAATGAAAGAACATAATGGATTGCGCCTTAATGACCAGATGATTGGTAGAAACGAGGGATAAACTTCCTGCACTAAAAGGATTAGATGACAAAATGTCTTAAATAAGACTTCAAGGACTCTTTCAAACTAATATAATCGAAAAAAAGGTTAAGACGGTAAGAAACGTAAATGATCACCAAATTACTAAAAATCCAACTGAATTTTAAATATGTAAATTGAGTTGAAATATAGCTTTAAAAAGGAAATCAAAATGCAAAAAAAATTAAATTAAGTTAAAGTAAAGAAAACTGGAAATATGAAAAATCTACTAGCAGCATGAAATATAAATTAACAAAAATAGAATCGAATATGAAATTAAATATTGACATTATCTGATTAAATTAAAAGAAATTAGGAAAACAATAATGGAAAGGAAGCAATCAAATTACAAACATATATCATTAAAGACAGTGAATCTTATCATTACAAAATCAACAAAAGAGGAATTGAATTGTTTCCTTAGAGAATTGCAATTATTTTCTATGATTTTTAAAGGAAAAGACATTAAACTAAAGTTGAAGAGTCATTTAGGTTGAAGCCTGATTTAGGTTGAAATGCAGAGTTAAAATTAAATTAAAGGGTTTGAAACTAAGATGAATCTGAGCATTAAAAGAAATTTTACCGAGGTTGTTGTATGAAAAGTAGGTCCATCTTGTTTGGTTTCTTCTCTGCATATTTATAGTAGGAAACACCCATTGACAACATGTTGGATATCTACAAGAACATTTTGAAAACTAACAATAGCATAAAATCTATAACAAACTTATTGACCTGTTAGTGTTGTTGATTATGCTTCTAAAAACTTGCAACAAGTGAATGATTTTATTAATGCTGTAGAAATAACCACTAAATCTTATCTGAGAGAGATATAAAAAATAACTTTTCAACTAATTAAATACTTGTTAACATGAATGACACATGACACATGATACTATTTTATTTGTTGCAAAATGAGGTGTAAACACATGTAGATAGAATGAATTAAATAAAATGAAAAGAGTTACATGCTAAGCCAAACATTTAAGTAAGCTACTTTTAGTTGTAAAATATTATGACTAGACAAATGCAACCATCATTTTAGGATCTAATCAGCCCAGTAATAAAGCCCCTTAGATGTTTAGTGAAATTTGTTTGTTTGATGTTAAAAAAAAAAAAAAATCTTTTACACCATAAAAGTTGAAATTGAATTAAAAATAATTTTTTTTATAGTAATTACAATCTTAAAATTGTCTTTCGGCTTCAAGATTACAAGCATGTGGGAAAACAAAACCTTTTAAATTTCTTCTTTCCATTTGTTTTACAAAGAAAAAAAAAATCATATATTTGCACACAAGAAGGGACTTGCTGCCCCCGGCCTGGCCCCCTCACCTTTCACGGGTGTCCAGAAAAACGATCTGGTGTGTGTATCCACATTGATAAGTTACATGTGGCGTCTCAATCACAGTCTATAGATGGCTAAGAAACCGTGTGGTCCAAGTGATTATTTAATTATTGATTAAAGATATTTTATCTTTGTGTAAACTTTAATCTTCATCTCTTTTCACATTTTTTGTTGTGGTTGTGATCGTTGCTGTTAAAAAAAATAGTTGGTGAATTACATCATTGTCCAATTCAATACCTTTCATTAACAATTTTAATATTACTAACCTTTAACTATTATTTTTGTTTAAAAAAAAAAAAAACATATATAGATGGCTGTTTCTGACTGCCCCCATTACTCAGTCCCCAGGTGCGTCACACATGGAATGAAAATCTTACACAATGCATCGCACAGAAACTACTTTCATAACTCCAACAGTATGGTATAATGCGCAGAGGATAATTAATCTTCATCAGGGCCTGTTGATTTCGCGATGATCCAGCAAGATCCCAACCCAGAACCAACATTGAGTTGACCAAATGTGCTACTTTGACTAAGTACGCGGTACTGCGGAGTTACAGCTGGAAACCGTACCAAGACAATGAGGTAAAAATTCATGATTAGATTCCGTTATTCCCTATGTTCCTCTTTATGACAAAACCAAAGCCAAAACCCCCCAAAGTCTAAAGAAGAAAAAAAGGAAAAAAAGCCGATGTACGAATTAATTAAATAATAAGTTATCAAAAGAATTAAAGAGAGAATAGAGAATGCTTCGAGAGATGAAATATTTATAATTGTTAATAAAAAGATTAATTTTTAATATTAAGAGCATTTATTAATAATTAAATGAAATGTGATTCACCATATTAAATTGTGCTTTAGTTTTGTGAAGAAAATTTATCCTAGTCTATAGTTTCACTCTCCTCTAAATTAGCTCTGTCCATCTTTCATTTGTTAGCTTGATGGTTATGGCAGAAAGCCGATAATTAAAGGTTATGTGCGATGCAATGTATAAAATACAATAAGCACAATATATTTGTTTACTTGAACATAATTTTATTATTTTTTACAGAAAGGAAATAGAGAATTCCATAAAAGAAAGTGATCATATCTCTTAATTAAGACTAGACATTGTTTAAAAGAAAAAAAAATTATCCTTCCTTTTTACTTTCCTTAAAAAATATTAAAAGAATATCACTATTATTTTTTAATTAGATGAATAAAACTATTATAAATTACCAACTAGATAAATAAAGGTGTTTAAATAACAAATTATTAGTTATCTAATTTCAACAATCAATTGAATTTAATAAATTATCCAAACGGTAACTAAATTAGACTACACTTAATTGTGGGATGGGGGATCAATGGAGGGTGGTGGAGGTGTGATGTATGGTATGGTATACTAAAATAAAAGAAGAAAGGGCAGTTGCCGGTGATAGAAAAGGGACTGCTGGAATAAGTCGTTGGCAAATGTGTCAGTAAAAAAAGGAAAGTGTACGTGAAAGAAGCAAACAAGCTTGGCCTTGAAGAGAAGAACCTCTCAAAATCTCAGCTTCCATGAAAAGTAAAATACTTATTAATATATTAAAAAGAAAAGATTTTTACAAGAGAGTTTTAGGTTCTGTAATAATTTGGAAACAGTTGGCAGTAGTTAGTCTGTCGTTAGTCTGTCATTCAAAATGATATGTCTCTTGCTGCCTTGGGCAGGTAAGCAAAGCAAAAAGCTGAAAGCTTTACTTTCTTTTTTTTTCAAGCTCTCTACGTGTTCTTTTTTCTCGCAGTCTAGACTTTGAGATCTATAAAGTTTGAGAATTTGATGCTCCCCAGCTGCTTGTGCGAGTGCCCATTTGGTGAATTTGGTGTTTCTTCTTGAATTTAAGCTAGCATTTGATTCTCCCTGAAGGAACTGTCCAACGCCCAATTTTTGGGACACTGAATCAAGGCTCTGCCCCCATTTGGGTTCTTCAGTAGAATTTGATGCTTCTTTGGTCTTTTGGGGACCATCTGAGCAAATCTCAAAAGGGTGTCTAGAACTTCTTTTTCTTGGTTCTTTGGGGTTATTGGATCTTTGGGGTTATTGGATCTTGATTCAAACCTTCATCATGTTTGTTTCTCAATTAGGGCTTCTTCAATCCCCAGTTTTTGTTCTTCATTCACTGCTTGAAGCCTGAGGTGATCCTCAATTGGGGTTTCAACTTTCTACTCAGTTCAATCAATCACATTGTTGTTTAATTGAGTGGAGAATGCAAATGTGTTTTTGTTTTCTCATGTAAGCTAAAGGGGAAAAAGGGAATCATCTTTCTTTTTGGTTAGTCTCGTGAGCTGTTACTTAGCTACTGCCATTTCTTTGATTACGTCCACTTTATGCTCTGAAAGGTTCACTTTCTTGTCGCTGTGAAGCGCTTTTCTTTTCTGCCTTGTACTTGAGATAGGCTCGATCCTAGGGTTTTCAGAACAGAAGGTAAATTACATGATGTTCCATATTAGTAGTAGATTTTATGGCTGATACATTGGATATCTGCTTTTACTTTTTGAGTGCTTGGGATGCTGCAGTTGAGGGTTTCTTTTGCTTTAACACCGTCTCAGTTCTATAAAGCTGCCACGGTTGCTTGTTCCTTATTCATTCCTACAAGATTTTTACCCCCCCTATTTTTGGTCAAACCACTTTTCTCTGATTATATAGTTATCTTCTGTTAAGGGTTCTTGGCCTGGCAGGCTATTGAGTAGGAGTTTGATTTCAAATTTTCAATTATAGATAGTTCAGTTCCTTACAATTTGGGGTGTAGCTTTTTTGATCCATAGAATGGGTAGTGGTGGTAATGATGATGTGGGGTTTCAACACAGGTATGAGAATATGAACTACCCATCCTCCCAGATGAACAAAGGGTCCTTGTCTGACAAGGTTGGAGTGATGGCAATGAGTTCAATGTCAATGTACAAGCCTTCAAATGGTGCAGACCCTTTTGTTGGTTCTGGCTGGGTTTCAAATCCAATGGCTTCACTGAGTCAAAGTGAAAATTTTGGTGGCTCTTCAATGGTTTCTCAGGGTGAATTTCCAAATTCTCATTACTCTGCTATGATGGAAAACCAAGGAATTGCGGGTGCTTCCCACTTCTCCCAGTACCCATCACATTCAAGCTTTATGGAGCTTATGCCAAAGCATCAGTGCTTTGGAAGTGGAAATTTCTCAGAAATTGTTGGCTCCTTCGGTGTACCTCATTCCACCCAGATTTTGAATAGTGGGATCCCTCCAGACTATGTTCCAAATCTGCAGGAGGGAGGACTTGAAAGGGCTTCAGCAAATGGTACACAACCTAATGACGATCGCCAGGTTTCAGAAGAGGGAGCCATATGTGCTTCACCTAATGAAAAGAAGAGAAAACGAGTAACTGAGTCAAACCCTACCATGAATTCATCAAAGGTAAGACTGTTTGTTCTGATGATCATCACCATGAAGTGTTAATGATTTACATCACTGTTATGATTAGTTAATTGGCTTTGTTATTAATTATAGGATGTTGCAGAGGAGCCTCAGAAAAATCTTGCCGGAGATTGCTCTGATGCTCCAAAAGAACAGGATGGGAAGAAGTTGAAAATTGGTCAGAATAATGGTGCAAATTCTCGTGGCAAGCAAGTTGTTAAACAGGCTAAAGACAGTTCTCAAAGTGGAGAAGCTACTAAAGAAAATTATATTCATGTGAGAGCCAGAAGGGGTCAGGCTACAAATAGCCACAGCCTTGCAGAAAGGGTAACTTCTTGTTTTGATGTTAATTAAGGCTACAAATATTCTTACATCTATCTTGAATTAGGAGATGTTTCTGTTTTCAGGTCAGAAGAGAAAAGATTAGTGAGAGAATGAGATTGCTTCAGGAACTTGTTCCTGGATGTAATAAGGTAAAATAGAGTAAACTTGATTCTGCAGTGGATTCTTTTTAAGAAATACATAAGCACCTTAATTACTTAGGTTTTGCCATTGTTTTAGATTACTGGGAAGGCTGTGATGCTCGATGAGATTATTAACTATGTCCAGTCACTGCAACAGCAGGTTGAGGTATGGTACTGTGACTGTGGAATTCAAGCATTTGTTATTGGCTGCTTGTGTAAACGCTAATACATTCAAGGAAATAAACTAGAAATGGTATCGTTAGTGTTGGATAGCCAAAAAATAGAACTGGAAATGAAATGATGAGTTTGGTGGAATTTTACTGCAACTAAAGTTAGCCTTGTACTGTCAAGATACTGGTATAGGATCCGTTAATTCAATCTTTCCCTGCTGAAGTTAAGTTGAATTCTCAATGCTCAATAGGATCCATTAACTTGCTTCCTATATGCAGTTTTTGTCGATGAAACTTGCCACTGTGAACCCAGAATTGAACATTGATTTAGAGAGGCTTCTTTCTAAAGATGTAAGTAATGTTTTCTAAAACAAATTGAGAAACTCCATTAGTTATATCATTTTCATCCTGAGCAAGCAATATGAATTGTTAGCCCTTCCTCCTCCACAGATTCTTCATTCACAGGGTGCAAGTGCAGCTTTTCTTGGATTTGGACCTGGGTTAAACTTTTCTCACCCATACCCTCCTGGAGTTCTTCCTGGAACCATTTCAGGTATCCCAAGTACAGGTCCCCCATTTCCTTCCCTGCCTCAGGTAATTAAATTAGTTCTCTGTCACTCTATTTGTCTTAATGGATATTGAAACATGGATTCAAATATTTAATGCTTTTTTCCTCTCCTGCATACAGGCTGCATTAGACAATGAGCTACACAATCTTTTCCAAACGGGATTCGATCCCAGTTCAGCTATGGACAGTTTAGGACCACATGGTAAGTACTTGATAAGTCAGACCCAAACTGAAACCTTTTCTCCTTTGCTCTTGCTAACTTCAGGTTTGCATCATTTTCAGCTGGTCGAATGAAATCCGACCTTTGATACTTGGAAACGATAAAAAGATAAAAAGAGCTTCATTCTACCTAACAGAGTATTCTTCAAGTTTGACCACAGATGAAAAAACAAACAAAAAAAAAAAGAAGCTAGTTTCAGTGGACAACACAAAGCATTCTTGGGATGTATAGGTTCTTTTATAGCCCAAACTGTTTGTTCTCAAAATTTTTAGCAAGAGAATTTGACTTGTTAGCTTTACAAATCATGTAAATTCAGAAGAAGAAAACAAGAGTTGATTGATCATGCATTCCTTTTAATTGAAAATTGTGGGTTGTGAATTAGCTTTGTGAGAGCTTTTTGGGAATTCTTTGAAAATTTTCCATGTTAGAGAGATACCCTCCCTTGTATCCTGGGCCAGTGCAATTTTATTTTATTTTTATTTTTAACTTTTTGGGTGGGGTGGGCTGGTGGGTGAATTCACTGAGGAATCAGGCCCATCAAGAAATGTTTGCCTTCAGGGATTGGGACTTCTATCTATTAAATGTTTTAAAATTTAAAAATATTAATTTTATAAAATTTTAAATTTTTTATTTAAAAAACCAACTTTTTAATATTTTAATTAAAAAATTCATTTCTCACATTAACTTCAACATTTAATTAATTTTTAAATATACAAAATTAAAAATTATCATTCTTATATGAAAATTTACAAAATTAATATCTTTGAATAAAAAAAATATAAGGGTGGTGTTCTTATTTACATATTTTTTCTGTATCACTAAGGAAAATTCACTGGGAAGCCTCCAAACTGCCAAGTACCAACAGGCCCTTGAATGGCCAAAAGATCTCAAACATAATGAATTAACAATTTATTAAGTGAATTAATCACATAGAAACTGCTCTTAAAAAAAAAAAGCAGGAAGTGCAAATGAGAGTGTCATTAGCACTCATAAGATACCATAATTAATAAATAACTGTAAGGTTAAATTTATTAATAAATAAATATTATTTTATAAGTCATGTGTAAGGTTTAAATTTTAAAATTAATATATAAAAAAATAATTTTTTAAATATAACAATATAATATAAAAATATACTTTTAAAATTATTTTAAAAAATAATCTCATAATACATAAAAATTTATCTAAAAATACCTTAAATGTAAATACAAATAAATAATAATATCGGTAATTAACAAGTGGTACAATTTGATGGTCCTCATTTCATTTAAGAGTTGTGACCTGTTCCTATTTGTCTGCCCTTTGTTCCATGTGGATGCATTTGAGGAAGTTGCTGGCACTATCAACAGAAACAACCTTTACTTTTCCCCCGCTCCTTTTGACACGTTCTGGCCTTCAATGCAACAAGACAGCAATTTACCATGGAACGTTTTGCAAACGCAATGGAACTAAAAAACAAAGAAAAAGAAGATTTTCGTTGATTTCAAATTGTTTTTTTGTCCTCGTACCAGCACGAAGAACTTCTATTGGAAAGTTTTGAACAAAAAGAAAGAAAGAAAGAGAGAAATTGGAAAAAAAGAAAAGAAAAAAATCAAGAAGGGTCCGTCCATATCATAGTGTGGCCCAGCTGCTCCCAGAAAATAAAATAAATTTGAGTAGGTCAATTCTGGAATGGGTCATGACCTACGCCATTATACATCACACCCGCAATAACATACCCCATCCCCATGTGCTACCGAATGATCTCAGACTGATGATGAGTTCAGTATTTCACTCCCTACTATGACATTCCAAGTGAACCCCATTTACATTAACCCAATAAAACAAGCAAATCTTGGCTCATTGGATGAGCTTAGTTGAATTGATACCCATTTCATTCCAAAACTAAACTTATTCAACAAAAATGACAATTATTTTGAGACCAACAAGTATTTACCATAAATCTTTGATTCTGAAATCAAATGTTCAAACTCTTGTAATTTCATAATTTTAATTATCTTTTTTGGGGGGTAAATAAACTAATTCTAATTATTGGTAATTTGGAATAAGCAAATCTTTGATTCTGAAATCAAATGTTCAAACTCTTGTAATTTCATAATTTTAATTATCTTTTTTGGGGGGTAAATAAACTAATTCTAATTATTGGTAATTTGGAATAAGCAATGTCAATGGACATAACTTGTCCTGGATTTGGGGGAGAAAAAGGCAGTTCCCATGTTAAAACAGAATAAATGTGAGAAGGCAGTTTACCGGAAATCAGGTCCTTTTCTGCCACGGGATGCCACATGAACTAAAGGCAATTGAATTGACAAATCTTACAAAAAAATTAGGTGAAAAGGAGAAGGTATGATCCTGTCTTAAAACTGTGGCTAAATTCAATTACTGTTTGAAACACAATTTTTCTTACAAAAGAATTGACCCCAGAAACGAATGAATCAAAGAAAGGAGGAAAAAAAAAGGGGGGAATATAAGGAACCTGACATTACATGTGTCTACTTCTCAAAAAATCGAGCCCATTCTTCTGTCTCTATAACACAATTTCTTCTTGTAGATGGATGGAACTGGAACTGGGGCGTAGAGGTGGAGGATTAGGAAGAAACAAGCACTTCCACTTACGGATTCCCAATAACCCTTCTTTGCAGTGGCACTAGGATTCATTTTCCACCCACAATGTGTTTATATCTATCAATCACACATTTCCATGAAGTTTCTAACTTGTAATTTACCCAACCTGCTCACCAATCAAGTCTAGACCAACAAGGAGAAATGATATCCCCTGGAAGAGCAAGAAATAGAAGTGGATACCCTGTGCAGAGAGGAGACTCCTAGCTGAAGCTGTTAGAAGAAGGAATGCAAGGGCTAACTCTTTCATGTATATCCTATTATGCTTCTTTTTGCGAGCCTTTTGTTCCTTCAGCTGAATCTCTACCTTCATTTCTTCTAAATTGGGCACTGAAACCCCACGGTGATGCTTTTGCTCTTTCTCAACCAAAGAGACAAGATCTCCCTCAGATGATCGCCCTGATTTCTTAGTTACCACCCACTCATATGCACTACCAAGCTGGAAAAGGCCAGAGATCATGGCATTGAACTTTGTTACTGACATGGTATTTTCAAAGAGAAGGTAAGGAACAATGAAGGGGAAGGATTTTGGGGCTGGGAGTATGTTGAGAAAGGACATGGTAGCCGGAATGTAACAGACAACCCAAGCAGGGAGCTCAGCCTCGGGAATGAACATGGTCATTGGGAGAATTATGCAGAAGAGTGTGAATGAATAGAAGGGTAGTATCAGTTTTCTAAGCAGAAAGAACAGAAAGATCATATTGAACTTCTTCCATACACTAATCTGCATCAATCAAAAACACAAGATCACAATGTCAGGAATTAGTATCAATGGATAATGCACCAGTGAAAACACAAAAAAGGCAAATTCCTAATTAAGCAGTGACCATTTGAAAAGGCATTCACCTTAGCTCGGATGATATCTGGCAAACAGAGGCGGAACAACTGCATGGGTCCAGAATGCCATCTGTGCTGTTGTTTTCTATAAGCTTCATATGACTCAGGTAATTCACACTGGCACTGACCATACAAAAGCAGCAACTTGTTAACTACAAAAGTACCAATTACAAATTCCTGTTCGAATTCAAGAAAGATTAACGCGGGAACACTACCTCAACATCGTTAAGGAAAATAAATTTCCAGCCTTTAAGGTGGGCACGGACAGCAATATCCATGTCCTCGACGGTGGTCCTCTCCAACCACCCACCAGCATCCTCCAATGCCTTAATCCTCCACACACCAGCAGTGCCATTAAACCCAAAGAAATTAATGAAAACACCATTTACTTGCTGTTCAACCTCAAAGTGAAATGACAAGTTGATGTTTTGCAATCTTGTTAGCAAATTCTCATCCTTATTGACAAAAGACCACCTAGCTTGAACCAGCCCAAGTTCCTCATTATCCTGCAGTATCACCAGAGTGGGATAAGAACTTTGACCTTGACTACCTTAGCATACCAAATTGCAAGCAATTTGAACTTCAAAGCAATAGCAATTAGTTCAATTACCTTGAAATGTGGCACAGTTCTCTTGAGAAAATCCGAGGTTGGCTGAAAATCAGCATCAAAAATTGCAACAAATTCATAGTCTTTAACATAGCTACAATTCATTGCAGACTTGAGATTTCCAGCCTTATACCCATCTCTAATTATGCGGTGTCTATACAGAATGTTAGCTCCTTCTTGTTCCCATTTCTGCACCTCTTCTTTTATCAACGTTTGAGTCGTTGGGTCATCCGAGTCATCAAGAACTTGGATCAAAATCTTGGACTTTGGCCAGTCCAAATTGCAAACAGCCGCTATAGATTGTTGATAAACCTGCAATTCTCAAACCAAACTCTACAACTTCAATACCTAATAAAACAACAAATAACAAAGAGCTATGAAATGTTTGACTCTGCTTCTACCTTCTATCTTATTCTTACCTCTCTTTCATTACACATGGGGATCTGGACGAGAACCATGGGGAAAAACCCTTCTTCCCCAGATTCAAGATCTGCAACTGCATCTTTCACAGGGATGGGTTTGATCTTTTTGAACCGGATCCAGAAACAACCCAAACAGAGAATTAATCTATCGATGCTCTGAATAAGAAACAGCACAATGCAGACGTTTGCTAGGAACTGAAGAGGAGGAGCAAGATACTCCACTCGAATCAAAACCCAATTTGTATAAAACCAATCAAACACGTCCTTAACGGCAAACGGCGTAGTGAAAATGTACTGAAGTTGCAGATTTGGTGCCCCGAAATGCCACCCCTTGAAATACGCGGCGATCTCGAAACAAAGTAACAACAGAGACAGGCAGAGGAACACCTTGATGCAACTATAAAATCTGCTTTTGACGGTTGGGTTTTCGTTTTCCATACCGCTAGTGTCGGTGTCAGCGTCCGTTTCGCTGTCAGTTCTACCGGCAGCAAGGCGACGGCGAATGGCTGAGCCCAGCCCAATCATTACAGAGCCAATGTAGGTAAGGCAACCTGCGGCACGGTGGGCTTTCAAGAGGAGGACCCAAGTAAGCTGCTTTGCGTTCTTCCCACGCGCTTTGTCCCGCGGACGAGCCGGCGAGCCTCCGATGAGGAAATCCTCGTCGGAAGGACCTTCTAACTCGACCATGGACCAGTTGGGGTTCTCCATCTTGACCACCACCGGGGTCCCCCTTTGGCTCTCCTTCGCCCACCAATCGAACGACGGCGCCATTGCTACTGCACCCCCTTTAAAATCACCTCAAAAACAAGACGATTTCTCCAAAGAGAGCTCAAATGCGAAAACCCAGATGAGAAATAAAGAAAAGATTAAAGCTTTAACGCCATTGCCATAGCAGCAAGAAGCATTGAAATGAAGACACAGACGCGTAGATTTAAAAGGAGAGTGACAAGGAGGGGGACATAACAAGGGGACAACTTATATCAGAGAGAAGAGTCCAAATTCCTCTCTCATTCAATTACAGCTTGCAAATTAAGGGAGAGAATAGGAAAAACAGTGATTTTCTAGAAAAGATTATGGTAGTAAGAGAGGTGGAAACAGCTCAAAACACGTCTTGATTTTTAATTTTCCAGGAAATTAATTATTAATTTTCCCGGAAATTAATTATACAGTGATAGGTTGAGTGTCAAAATCAAAATCCCAGTATTAACTGCATCCATAAGAACACAAACATAATTAAACTGTGTGGAGTAGTACACAAATTCCAGAAATTTTTTTTTCTTTTAGAATAAAAAAAAAAAAACAGGTTGGGTTCTGACAATGACACTTCTATTACAAAACTACCCACAATTTAATAAAATCAGCACCAACCCAAGAACCAAAATATTTAATAAGACATGAACCCTAACCCTAGAAACATCATCCCACCCACTCCTTTTTACAGAGCGGTAAAAATGGAAAAATTTCCGATTCACATAGATTTTCCGGCGGGTAAAAAACGAAAAGTTTCGATCTTTTTCCCGGAAATGAGAAATGATCGATTCTTTTTTTCCTCTTTTGAAAGTAATTTGAGAAGGTGAGAAATCGATGGGCGTCCAATTAATGAGAAGGTAAAGGGGTGGACGGGAGACGAAGTCAACTCCTTTCCTAATAAAGGGATGTGCCGTTAATTAGCAGCTCTTAATCGATTCTTTATGGTTTTATTGTAGGTAATTAACACTAATCACGCTCCAATTTAGTGCGTGTTAACATTCTCCGTGTGCTTATCCAAACGATTCTTAAACTTGGAAATTTAAATTGATTTTGGTCCCCTAATTTTTGTAAATACCAAAAATGATTTTTGAGCGCCTTTGGATCTTTCAGTTTTCTTCAGTTAAGTGCTAATAGGTTCAACTGTTTTTGGTAAGTAATTTAGCAATTTCATTTTTGAATATTAAGTAGAAATTTAAGTTACTAATATGATAATTTTTTATTAGTTTGTCTAATTTTGCCTTTAAAAATAAATTAATTTTAGTTTTTTACACTTAATTTCTAAAAAAAAATTACAAAACTTTACTTTTATCACAAATATCACATGAATATTTTTAAATTAGATTACTAATAAAATTTAATTAATTTTGTTAATATTACATTAAGGCACTTTTAACAAACATATTAGAAACACTCATTTTTTTATTTCTTAATACTCTTTTTGTCTAAAAGGCATTACAAAATACATTGAAAATTTCATACACTAATCATACTAATGAGTAGTATAATTTTAAGAGTTTGAGGTAAAACCAAAATTTTTGGATGTGACTACAAAATGAAAAATTGTATGGTTATAATACCACTAGATATTAAAACTTTATAATTTTGATATATTATTATATGATTAATTATTTAATAATTTATTTATAATATTATATATATTTATTTATTTAAAAATAAATTAAATTTACAATCATATATGATATTATAATTATAGTATGATTACTATAAAAAAACATTTAAGGTTGTCTTTTATCTAAATATTATTGTTATATATAGCATGTCATAATTAAGATTCCACAACATATTTTTGTAATTAATTTTTTAATTAAAATAGAGAGATAGTAATAGGGGGTTTTTGCTAAGAATATTATTTAGTATTGGAATAAGAAAATATCGAGATATGGCTATCCCAACACAAATGTTGTTATTTTTTAATAAATAAATAATTTAAAAATTAATTTTAATATATTTAAATAATAAATATTAATAATTTTATTATTTATTAATCAATAATTATAAGTATTAATTATTTTAATAATTAAATTAAACTAAATAAAATTTTTTAAAAAATAATATATAAAAATTTGTACAGCTCCAAAACCTTGGAGTGTGGGCATAAACATGGCCAAAATAATGCGGTTTTGCCTTAATTGCTAGTGTTATTATCATAAATAAGTTGACAAGTCTAAGGAGAAATGAGAGGACGACT
>BPVZ01000054.1:747831-758280 GCA_020521535.1 Rubroshorea leprosula | reverse complement strand
AGACCACCTAAATTTTTATTCATAATAATAGTATATAGAAAGTCAATTTAAAAATGAACCAAACCTAGGGTTTGTAACCAAAAAAAAAAAAAAAAAAAAGATTGATTTTCATTGTGGAATCTAAAATTTAAAAAAAATAAATAAAATTAATTATTTAAATATAAAAAACCTCTGTTACAGCTCGTTCTGTAATAAATTATAGCATTAAAATCTTTAAAAGGAGAGGGCCTTGATATTGAATCCTTGCCTTCTCCTTTAATAACCATGATATTACAATTTATTATATGACAAATTATAATACAATATTTATTTAAATAATATATAAAATAATAAAAAAATAATAAAAAAATATTATTCTTAAATAATTTTTTCAACAAAAAAAAGACAGACGAGAACTTGACAGTTGTGGCGGTTCCACTTGACTATCTGTCACACCGACCATGTTCACCACGTGGCGCTTCCATCTCAATCCGTGGATCCTCTCTCTCTGTTTTTCTCTGAAAAGATTTTTATTTTTTTCCTATATTAATTAATTAGCTTAACCATAAAGCGAAACGTGGCATTCCCTAGAATCTTTGCTAGCATGGCCAACAAAATTTCGCGTGATGTGCATTCTCTTGAAGGGTAATCGACATTTCCTGTGTTTTCAAGACTGTTTCTAACTGATTCCCAATATCGAAGAAAATCCATCCCTTTGGGTTTATGTGAAGTCCAAGTAAGGCCTGGAGTTCGCGTGCGAGAGTTTTACCAGGATTCCGGATTCCTCTGTTTTTCCCCCATCCATTCAAGCCTCGTTTCCAGTTCAAATCCCTGAATTTGGAACCGTTTTTTGAAGAAATTGGGGGAGTTTTGTTCTGCTTTTCGCCACCACAGGTACTGTGCTCTCTTTTTTCCCTCCCCTTTTTCCTCTAGAATCGTTTGCATCTTGTGATTTTAGTGTTTTATTTCATGTTTAACATCTTGGTTTGATACTTTGTGCTTTTTAAAAAAAAAAAAAAATTGTGCTTTTTCTTTGTGGTAATTTGCAGTTGGCGATGTTTGTTTGCAGAAATCTTAAAAGTTTTGGTTATTTATTTATTTATTTAATTTCCGAATGCATAAAACCATATAGATTTGCCTTTTGTTGTAAAAAGTGTTTTTAGTTTATACATTTTCTAAAATTCGCCTTATGAGATGTTCTGGAACTCATAGTTTATTGCTATACTTTAATTTCTTGGATTAGTTAAGAGAGGGAAAGTGGGGAATGTGCTATTTTTTCATCACAGTCACGAGGTATTGTTATTTTACAGCAGTGCCAAATCGAGACCCCTGCTATTGCCTTTTCAAAGTAATAGGATGTTCTTCTGTGGTTCCAATCTTGGATGATTAGATTTTTAAAGGTTGCAAGTGGCAAAAATTGTGGTGAAGTGAGAGATGGACATTGCTGGTCTTTTAACTTCTGCTGGAATTAATATAGCAATATGTGTGGTGCTCTTTTCCTTGTATTCTATACTGAGAAAGCAACCAAGCAACATGATTGTGTACTTTGGGAGGAACGCTGCAAGAACAACTGCAGGTCATTCTTTCAGCTTTGACAGATTTGTGCCAAGCCCTAGCTGGATTTTGGAGGCCTGGAAGGCAACTGATGAAGACCTATTACGAATTGGTGGTGTCGATGCTGTAGCTTTCATGAGGATAATCATTTTTAGGTGCCTAAGTCCTCCCTGGAAAGTGAAATTTTAATTTTCTCGTTGCAAGTTTGGTTCCACTTACTCTCCTTCTATTTGGATTTTTTTTTTTTTTTTTTTTTTTTTTCCAGTGAATTACTATGGAGAAGCAAAGCATCAAAAGCACATCCACACTGAATCACTAGAAGTATTTACAATTGCAAATATAAAAGAAGGTTCACAATGGTATGTTCTCTTGAGTCCACTGCATCTGCGATGATGTGATGCTTCTGTTATTTTTGAATAATTTTAGATGCTGTCTTATGGAATTCTCTTCAATTCTTCTAAGTATTTCTATAGTGTATGTTCACCAAACTAAGAGAGAAAATTTATGGGCTCTTTCCTTTCTTTTCTTTCTCTTGGTTTCTTGCCCCCATGTGGCTTGCAGGTGCCTGGCAGGGTTAAATAGAACTATAACCTTTCTATTTTGCCACTGTTGCTCCTCTAAGCTGACATACTTGGTGGCAGTCCCCCACATAGTATTTTTTGATAGAATATATTGGAATAGAAATATGGTTATTTATTATGTTCTTTATTTCTTGACTTTCTCCAGGCTCTGGGCTCATTGTCTTGCATTGTATGTCATAACTTGCGCAGCTTGCATTCTGCTTTACGTTGTAAGAATGAAAAACCATCTTGCATTATGATGTATTCATGTCTACTTTTAATTTAATTATTCATTCTTAATCTTTTATTTGATGTCATTTTAATCAATTTTTTCTCTCTTCTAGGAGTATAAAAGCATCACAAAAATGAGGTTAGAACACATTAAGGGGTCTCCTCCTAATCCAAGTCATTTCACAGTTCTTGTCCGTGGTATCCCGTCATCTGAAACAGAATCATACAGTGAGACAGTGAAAAAGTTCTTTACAGATTATTATGCATCAAGCTACTTGTCACACCAAATAGTATACCGGGCTAGTAAAGTTCAGAGGCTGATGGTACATGTCTTTCTTATGGAATTCACACATAAAGAAACCACACATAACCACTTCTTTTTGCCACTTACAAGTTTTGCATTAAATGGAGTCATAATATACAATAATACATGATTAGAAGGTCTTCTTATTTTTTATTTCTTTTTTCAGGTCATTAAATTTATACTTGATTTCTTTTGGTCTTTATATAATTGTGACAAGATTTATTTTTTTATTTGCAAAATTGGACAAGTACTAGCAATTGATGATTTTGTGCTCTCTTTAAGTTGGACTGAGTTAATGTTGTCTTCGTAGAGTGAGGTAGAGAATATGTGCAAGAGGTTTAAAACTGTTGCTGTTGAGAGAGAGACAATACGATGTAGAGAAAGTTCAATGCCATGCTTTTTTTGTGGAGGGACTAGACAATCCTTTACGACGCTTAAAGAAACAGAAAATGGTAACAGTACCACCAACCTTGCCGCACTGGGACTGGTTCAGCGTGAAAAATTAAATCGTGAAGTAAGAGGAGTCAAATTTTATTTCTTAACTCATTACTTATTCATATGCTATTGTCATTTATGTCTCCAACTATGAATGCAATTTTGCCAAAAGATTTTATTTCCAATCAAGAAGGCAGCTTTGCATATAAATCCTCAGTTGATGTGGTATGTTCTGCGATGCAATTTGAATTCATCATACTCTAGTTCCCTTGAGAACAAGAAGTTCTGTTTGGTAATCTCAGGTCTTTGTTAGCCCTAGTGGTTTTAAAACTAAAGATTTTGCAAGGCATTAACAGGACATCGTACTCATGTGTCTTTCCCTGTTAATTTTGGCCTTAATTGGGCATAATGTATGGTAAAGGAGCTTAAAAGCCCAAAGTTAAGCCATACCCAGCAGGGGCATTCATTTTGCTATCAGCACGTTGATTATTATAATGCATTTATCTTTGATCACATGCAAAATGATTGTTGTTGAGGGTGATTTTGGGAAAAACAAACAAGTTCAGAGCTATCTTAGGGATTATCCTTGACTTTAAAAGGCATTTTTCTATCTATTAGTTTTATTTTCAATTATGAAAGCATTAACTTAGGGATTCTTCTTGTAAAATAGTGTAATGAGTAAAGGTTTATTGCTCAGTTTTAGCAACTAATAAAATCATTCTTGTCCCAATTTCTATGTAAGTTGTGTGGCCTACTCAGTTTGAGCATTTATGGCAACAGATAATTCTAACCATTGAAAGGATGCTTAAATATGGTAGTACCATGTGTTTTGTCCCTGAATTGGTCTTCAATTTTTTCCACCTTCTCAACTGCTAAAATCTCTCTTTTCTGTTTGATCCTTTCGTTATTCTGTTGCTATCATGTGAAATCCATGTTTGAAAGCTTATGTTAGTAGTGGGTTGGGAATCCCAAGTCTGATGTCACATGGGTATTCGTCATTGTTACAGGAGTGTCCAGCTGCTTTTGTTTTTTTCAAGACTCGTTTCGCTGCTGTCATTGCTGCACAAGTTCTTCAATCATCAAACCCCATGTTATGGGTGACTGAACTAGCGCCTGAGCCACATGATGTTTATTGGTCTAATCTCTGCATATCATACAGGCAACTTTGGCTTCGTAAAATAGCAATTCTTCTGGCTTCCATAGCCTTCATGTTTGTGTTCCTCATTCCAGTAACATTTGTACAAAGCTTGACTCAACTAGAAAAGTTATCTCGAACACTTCCATTTCTCAGAGGAATTCTAAAACAGTGAGTATCATACTATCCATTCTATTAGATGAATGCTTTTTTTTTTTTGGTTTCCCAATTGTTATCATGTACCATGGTCAATACTTATGTGTTGATGTCATATGTCAGTAGGAGGAATGGGTTGCAGCAAATAAACTTGAATCTGGAAATTTCCATATCAAATATGTCCTCATGTATAAACTATTTGTCTATTTTTGCTATTTTCCTTCTCTCATTTAATTATGATTATAAACTACATTGTCATTATGGAGATCAGAAGTCTGTAAGCTTAGTTCACCACAGTATTGTTTTGCCAACAACATTTTAGCATTAGTATTTCCTGAGATCTGTTATGCGTGGGTGATTTTGATTTTTGAGAATGAAACAAAAGGCAACAACTAAGTGGACAGAATCAGATTTCCCTTAAGAATCAGATAGATAATCTTTTTCAGAATTGGTAGAAAGTGGACCAAAAAAGTGATGATCTTTCACTACGTTCTTGTTGATTTTGTATTTTATGATTAATATATGTACCAAATTTCTTCAACATGTGTTAATACAGATGAATTTTTCATTTCAGATGTTAAGAAAAGTTACCTAGTATTTTTCTTTTAAGTTGGTTTCAGTCAATAACCTCTGTTGTTTATCTTGTCAGGCAGTTGGGTTTGGTTTGGTTTTATATCTAGTGGAAAATAAAAATCTTTGAAGTCCACATCACTGGTCAGGACCTACTTTAAGTGGCACCAGACTGGTCAAATATGGAACTCTAGTTATTGTATTGAACACAATATGCTGCCTTTGCAATTTCATCATATTTATTTTTTGGTTCCTTAACTCATCATTAAGAGGAAAACAAGGGAAGATAAGTGGGAACTATTTAAGAGAGTGTAGTGTTGAAATGACATTGCTTATGAAATTAACATGCTCTTTATGTGCAGGAAGTTTATGAATCAGGTGGTAACGGGTTACTTACCAAGTGTGATTCTGATATTATTTTTGTACACTGTTCCGCCAACAATGATGCTATTTTCAAAACTGGAGGGATCCACCTCACAAAGTGGGAGGAAATATAGTGCATGCATCAAAGTTGTGTACTTCACAATTTGGAATGTTTTCTTTGTTAATGTTCTTTCTGGGTCTTTTATCAGCCAAGTGAGTGTGTTTACAAGTGTAAGAGATATCCCTACACAACTAGCCAAAGCAGTGCCAGCTCAGGTGATTCTTCATGATTCCTTATTATATTGCATTGATATTGCTGCATCTTCATCTTTTATCATATTTCTCGACATCCATGAGCTGATCTTTCTGTTAACTATATTCATCTTTTTGAGATGTATGAGAAACTTATTTTGTGTTGCTTGGAATTGTTATTTTCTGAGTTTTGAGGTTCCAAATATGTAACCAAATGAAAAGACCAAAGGTCTGACTAGAGAATACTTATAGATGTACAGTTTATTGTTAGGTGCTTGGCGCAAATGTGAGGCTTTTAACTTTAGTTGTGGCTTTTTGAATATCCACAGGTTACATTCTTCATGACTTATGTTTTATCATCGGGGTGGGCGAGCTTGGCATGTGAAGTCATTCAGCTTTTCGCACTTCTCTGCAATATCATAAAAAAATTCAAACCCAGAATGAAGGATGATTCAACCAATGCTGTTTTTTCCTTTCCATACCATACTGAAATTCCAAGACTTCTTCTGTTTGGGCTCCTTGGCTTTACTTGTGCTGTCATGGCACCCTTGATCTTACCCTTTTTGCTGGTTTACTATTTCCTTGCTTATCTTGTCTACCGGAATCAGGTGCATGTTTCTCCAATCTATGTTCTGTGGTTTCCTACATTCCTGATCTTGAATCAAATATAGTGAATTCTTGATTTTATTTCTCTAGTATCTGTAATGTGCTTTAAAACATATTTAACCATGATTTGTCAATCTTGTGGAGCATGAAGGAAATAAGTTCTGTGTTTTCCTACATTTTTGAATCAAATATAATGAATAACTGATTTTATTTCTCAACTATCAGTAACGTGCTTTAAAACATATTTAACTATGTTTTGTCAGTCTTGTGGAGCATGAAGGAAATATGTGCATTTCAAGATACCTAGAGTGAAAATTTCGGAATAGAGGAGATAACAGTCTGATTTAAGATTTGTAACTTGAGCAATGTTTTTGCTGGTGACAGGACTAAGCTCCTGTTTTAGTTGCGTTGGTACCTTTGAAACAATTCATTCCTTACATATTCTTGAAATAATTCAGTTGTTTTCTTATTCAATTATTTCAGATGCTCAATGTCTATGTGTCAAAATATCAAACTGCGGGACGGTTTTGGCCTATTGTTCACAACACAACAATCTTTTCATTGGTGTTGACGCAAATCATAGCCCTTGGGGTTTTTGGAATAAAACAATCACCTGTTGCATCTGGTTTCACCATTCCGTTGATTATTCTGACTTTGCTGTTCAATGAGTATTGTAGGCAGCGGTTTTCCCCCATTTTTAAGCGAAGTACTGCACAGGTTGCCATCAGAATGCTCTTTCTCTCTCCCTCAACATAAATTTTCATCATGTTTCAAGAATGATTTGTTAGTATTTTACAGGATCTAATAGATTTGGATCGAAAACACGACCAATCTCAACAGTTGGAAGAAATATATCAACGTCTCCACTCTGATTATTGCCAGTTTCCATCTAAATTTGATAACATGCCTGAAGCTGGACATAGCGATCATCATGGAGATCAGGAGAGCATCATAGATCCAGAGTCTGTGAATTCAGGTAAGGTTCTGTTAGTGCTTGGAGATTCTGTAGAATCAAAGAATAACTGCTTAGATTATTATGTGTTTTATCCTTTTCAGGAAATAAATCACCGGCTCTTAATCACAATTTGGAGAGAGAAGGAAGTGGAGGCAAGGAAATTAATGAACCATAATAGGTTTAGATGTCGCATTAAGACCATACTCGTGGCAATGGTGCTTGTTGCCACCAAGAGACTGGGAATCCCAAAACTAATGCATATTCTGCCCCAGCATGAGGGACCAGGATACTAGAAGCAGGAATTTTGCCGTCCCAGAAGTTGGTAATTCTTTTGTTCATTATACTTAGTAGGGGTGAGGAAAGACACTTTGATACTGATATTCCATATATACAGAGTTTCAATTCAGGATTCCTTCCTGTAAATTGACCTTGTTAGTGTATGCGTATCAAGGGTAAAAGAAAAACCCGTTGTGGAATACTGATAGGCCGGGTCAGGATATGTGCTCTTCGGCCTTATCGCTTCTTGGATCTCAATCCACAGAACTCTGTTTAGAGGGGGCTTTCCATCCATTTTTTCACTTCTGATTATGGGTTTAGGGTCTAATGGCCTTTATTCTCTTGCAATAAAAAGGCCTGAAAATATCAGGTTGAAATAGGTTTTTTATCTTTTGGTTCAAACTAACTCCAATTTGATCTACTAGTGTTAGTTTGCATAAGAACGGCTCAAATTAACTTCGTTAATTGATAACTGTTTTATGTTTTTCAGTTCAGACTATATCATAAAAATGTAATTTAGGCACAAATTATTAAATTGCTATTAATAAATGAACATAAAAAAAAGTTTATTAAAGGTATTTTATTATTTTAGTGTCCATCTGTCTGAACTCTATTTTAATGTGCAGTCTAATATGGAAAACACTTTTTGAATTACAGTTAAAATATTTGACCTTCTCCAGTGTGTCGTACAGATTTAATACAATTTTATGTCATTTTATTTATTTCGCAATTTGGCATCATATATGACAATATAGGCTGGGTTACTACCGCCCATTATTTTGTTAATGTCATCTATTTTAACTATAATTTTATTAATTTATGATTTTGTTTTCTAAATAGTTGTTTATGATGTTTAGAAATATTTATTTTATAATTATTTTTAATTTATTAAATAATAAATATTAACTATTTTATTAATTATTAATTATTTTTAATAGTTAAATTATGATAAAAAATTAATAGTGAACCCCAACAAATTTAAGGTGATTATAACCATAACCGATAAAATGCCGCTGATCTAAGAACAACTTAATTTTTTAACCAAAAATGAAAATGAAAAAAAAAAAAAAGAATGAGAAAGAAAAAAGAACAGCTTATTTATTATTTATGTCTCTTGACAGCTCAATATGACCGACTATGGCGGCTATTTCTAAGTCATCTTTGAAAGTAGAAATGATAGTACATTTTTTAATGAAAAGAAATTAAAACAAGATTGTCCCGACAAAAACGAAGAGAATTGTTCATGTTAGTGTCATTATCAGATTTTTATTTATAAAGTGTGGCAGATTAATTTATTTTAATGTTGAAGAAATTAATCCATAAAATAACGAAAAGTAGGCATAGAAGTCGTCGTTTGGTTGTTTGTCGTGGGTAAGACGTCCTGCCCTTTTTTGGTGTTTTATTAACGTCAAGTTTTGTGCCATTTTCTTAAGTCAATTTTGAAATCTTGATCTTTCGTTTATGGCATTTTCTGCTTTGCCTCTTCTTCTTTAGGGATATTCCTTCTTTACTTTACAGACTCAAATTAGCTTTAGCTTCTTCTCCTTTCTCTGATTATATATTATTAATTTTTAGAGGGTGTTTGGTACATATTGTGAAAAGAGCTTTTTGGCTCTAAAAGCACATACTTTACCAAATGGGTCAGCTTCTCAAACGTGCTGTAGCTTTCGAGAAGCTCACCTTCTCGCTGTTCCTTTGCAAAACTTGAAAGCTCCAATTTTTTACTTTCGCGAGAGCTTCTCGCTTCGTGTTTAATTAAATTGACATGATTTTTTCATTTTATCTTCACACTCTCTTTTATTTACAAAAAAACTAGTATATAAGAGTCCAATTTATAACATCACCTACCAAGCAACCCAAGCACATTTGTTTCTTCTTCCTCATCTAATCAGAGAAACAAATCGAAAATACTCACCCAATCAGAGAAACAAACCAAAAATATTTAATTATTTTATTTCTCATTCAATCAAAGAAACAAACTGAAAATACTTACCGTATTCTTCCTCATCTTCTTTCCCCCTAAACCGAAAATCCCCTCATCTTTTGTTTGGAGATGAACCCAGGAGCTGGGTTCACGGCGAACCCCGCACTTGGGTTTTGAGATGAACCCAGCGCCTAGGTTTGCGACGAACCCAGCGCCTGGGTTTGTGATGAAACCAATGCCTGGGTTTCGAGACGAACCCAATGCTTAGGTTCCGAGACAAACCTAGGAGCTTGGTTCGACACGAACAGGTGCGGGATTCGTCGCAAACCCCTCCCCTGGGTTTCAAAACGAACCCAGGCGCAGGATTCGTCGCGAAACCTAGGAGCTGGGTTCCGTGACAAACCTGGGTTCGTGCAAACCCAAAGCTAAAAAAAAAAAAAAAAGAAAGAAGAAGAAGAAGTAGCAGAATCTTTCCAAAAATAAACCGAACACTTAATATTATTAGAAAAATACTGTATTTGTAAGCATCT
This sequence comes from Rubroshorea leprosula, assembly GCA_020521535.1. Taxonomy (NCBI): domain Eukaryota; kingdom Viridiplantae; phylum Streptophyta; class Magnoliopsida; order Malvales; family Dipterocarpaceae; genus Rubroshorea; species Rubroshorea leprosula. The sequence goes on along the minus strand of BPVZ01000054.1, from coordinate 748,450 downwards.
TATGTATTGTATAGGGGAATTTATAATTTCTTTAAAAAAACAAATTGCGTCGAGTTTAAGTGTGAGTTCATCTTTTGTTTAAAAAATCTGAAAGGAAAAGAGGGATAGCTGGTAATGTTCATTGCTAAATAGAAACATCGTTACATGTGGAAATTTTATTTAAAGTAATTTTACTTTTATTTTCTATCGTTGGTTTTTAATGTATAATATTTGAATGATGGACCAATTTTATGAGATCAAAATTAAGATTAATGAATAAAATATGAATTATGTCATTTAAAATATTAAAAAGTAAAGTCTATATTATTTAATAATTTGTACTTTTTATTTTATTAAAATTGATAATATATATTCTATGTATTTATTTATTTAATAACATAATTTGTACCAAATCATTGATCTAGATTTTTTATTCCAAAATCCTGTCCTCTGTATTACTACTCCTAATATTTTGGAAAATATATTTTTAACAAGATTTTAAATGCCTTGCCTATGTAGTTTTAGTTTCTATTTTATTTATGTGTTGTAGTAAGAGAAATGAACTCTAAAATGACAATTTTAAATTGTATTTAATATAAGGTGAAAGGGTATATTAATCTATGTACTTTTTGAGTTATTT
>BPVZ01000054.1:721858-732591 GCA_020521535.1 Rubroshorea leprosula | reverse complement strand
AAATTTTGGAAAACCCTTCAAAATGGCTAAATAAGCAAGCAATCCCACAACGGATCTTGGATTTGATCTAAATAAACAAGCAATACACAAGCTTTTGTAGAGGAAAAATTGCAAAAGTATACGAAGATATATATGTTGAAAATTTCTTGCTATAATAATTTTAAGCAGTTGCTCTTGCAACACAAAAAAAGGGAATAAATTAGGAAACTGGAAACAAAGGATAGAGATAGAGAATTTTTCATTAGAAGGGATTCTAGCCTCTGGGTTTTTGGTTCGGCCATTTGGGTAGCTTGCCGGAGGTAGAAAAGAGAAAACAAAAAAAAACATGTAACTCTGTCAGAGGATAGAACCAAGCTTTGTACCTAATTTGGAAATTTCGGCAATATTAGAATGAAAATAAAGTGAAATTGATGAATGGGAATGAAGGTTGAAATTGCAGGCAAGTTTTTCTGGCCAACGAACCCACAAATGAAAGAGAAGGTGAAAGATAAAGTGAAATGACAGATGGAGTTTTATGTTAAAAGAAAAGTGTGAGAAAGAGGGTAAAATGATATTTTTATTTTGATTTTTCTATTATATACCCTAAGGGTATAGAATAAGGGTGCATTTATTATCCATTTTTATTATTAATACATATAGTAAAACTAAAAATTAATATTAATTTTACTAATTGTCCAATAAAAAATATCCATGTGTCATAATTATTAAAATTAATATGAACTTTTTTATTTTTTATGTAAATTAATACATGATTAATAATAAAAATATACAACAAATGTACCATTATCTTCTATCTTAAGAACATAAGATTGAAAAATCCTTTTTATTTTATTTAATATTAAAATTGAAAATAATTATTTTTTATTAGCAATTGAGAATAATTAATTATTTTCTTAATTTTTATGCAAAAGTCTAAAATGGCTAATAAAGTAGAGAGGGAGTACATTACAAACAATGTTATCAAATTAAACCTAAAGTCACATGTATTGGGTCATTAATCATAATGATTGATTTTCGGCTTTCAAAGGATTTGAGGCTAATTTTCATCATTACGAGGAGTTTAAGAGTTTATTTACACTGGTTTTAGTTTAGAGGTTGATATATTAATTTTGGATAAATATAAGGGTTTAAGAAGGGATTTTGCCAAAAGAAAAAGGAGCACTAACTTTTTTTTTTTTTATTAGGACAAGTGGTTCAACGGGAGGGAGGGAGGGAGGTGGAGAGAGAGATTAAAGCCCTTGTCATAGTGAATAAGATTTATATTAAGCTGTCGAATCACTATGTCACAAGCTTTTTTCAAAGAATGTGAATTAGTGGTGATTACGTTCTACACAAGCTAGAAATGGCAGCTCATAATTAGCATAAAAAGATAAGAATTAGGCTTTGCATATATTTTTTTCACATCATATCTTATTTAAAAAGATAAATTTTTAATATTTAATTAATTTTTATATATTTTTATTAATTTTAATTAATATTTTGTAATTAAAAAAATTCTATAATGATAGTACAATATTAAAAAACAAAGTCTTAATTTTTTTGATACATCTAAAATTAATTGCTTGATGTTTTAAAATTTTAAATACTTAATTTTAACCTTAAATTAAAATTTTTGACTTAATGAGTAAAAAACAATGTCTTAATCTTGTAAGATAGAGTTGAAAGCAATCACCACGTGACCTAGTAACTCAGGGTTAAAATCATTTTTTAGCCTCTCATCTTACAAATTTAATAGGTTTTAACTCATAACATTATAATATAACATTTTTAGCTCTTTATCTTATAAAGTTGGTAGGTTTTAACTCCTCACGTTCCAAAGTTGGTATGTTTTAATCCCTCACTTTATATTATGATACTTTTAACTCTTTATCTGTATGAATTAAAGAAAATAACTTTTATTTAACATTATGTTATAATGTTTTATTAGTTTTATTAACTGGCTGTTAGTTCTGTTAATTGACTGTCAATTCTGTTAGTTAACTGTTAATTTTGTTAGCTGACTGTTAGTTATGTTAATTGACTGTTAATATATGTTAGTATTCCGTTAGCATTCCGTTAATAAAACTAACAAATAAAATTGAATTTAAATTTCATTTTTTTATAACGAAATACCAACAGATGTTAACAGTCAACTAACAAAATTAACATAATATTATAACCTAATGTTAGGTGATGATTTTTTTCTTTTATTCGTATCAATGAGAGACTTAAAATATTATAATATAATATAAGGTAAGGGATTAAAACCTATCAATTTTGTAAGGTAAATAATTAAAATTTATCAATTTGATAAAATAAAAAATTAAAACTATTATATTATAAGATAAAATAATAATAATTTTATAAAATGAGAAGCTATCTGTTAATATTTACCGTAACTTAGGAATGTATGTGGTAGCACTGACAATCAGGGTTCAGGTCCTAACAGTCCCATTCACCCATCCCCCAATCGTACCATGTTAAAAAATATATAAAAATAAAAATAAAAAGCATTGTAGAGAATCTATTTTGAGTTAGACATGCAGCAGCTTTCATATTCATTGCGATTTGTGCACATCATGTGCGTACAAAAAAATTTTAAAAATACTACAAAACAGCGCAATTCCATGCACCAATTCCATGTGCTTTTATTTTTAATTAAAAAAGTACTCATTCTCGAATGAATAGTTATCAGGAGGCCGACGGTCTTCCAGACCGACTGAGGCCGAACGGTACGGACTACGTACAGCCCCACATCCGTTAATTTCTGGTCTTCGTTATGGTTAAACTAAGAACTGGTCCCTTAATTTATCAATTTAAACTTTTTTAGTCCCTCAATTTTTTAGTTTTCAAACTTAGATTAAAAATTAGTTCTAAGAATTTTAGGATTTTAGATATTTTTAAAATTTCAATACTTAGGATGTTAGGATTTAGATGTTTTAAAGTTTACTAGCATTAAGGGTGTTGGGGTTTAAATTTTTTAAAATTTAGAATTTGAGATACATGTTAAGATTTAGAATTTGGGTATTAGGATTTAAACTTTTAAGGTTAGAGTTTATATTACTAGTTTTTATGGTTTAATATTTAAATTTAACATTTAATAACTGAAGAATTAAAGTTCAAAGAATTATAAATAAAAATAATCATGTCTAACAAAGAAAACAAAACAATAATAAGGACCAATCGACTTGGGGTTGATCAATCTTGTAACCTTACTCATTATGAAATTTTTCTAAAAGTATATGGAATTTTTTTTAATAGTACATTTATGATATATATTTATCAATCGTTCAATTAAATCATTTTATATGGTATTGTTATTAAAAATAAAATTTAGTATACAAATTAAAGAATAAAATGTGCAATAAATGTACTCTTAATATATATATATTTTTTTTTGGTATGACCATCCGGTATCTAGAAGCTCATTGAGTCACTGATTAATTCGGATTTGAGCCGGGCAGGACCCAATGGGTGGCAAAGCTCTCTCTCATTAGTTTTAACGGAGTTACATTCTCAGGACTTGAACTCAAAACCTTTGATTAAACTGAAAAAGTCTCAACCAACTCATCCACCCACTCATGGATACGTACTCTTAATATATAGCCTAAGGGTGTAGGTTAAAAAACCCAAAATACATATTAAAAGTATAATTATTATATTTTTAAATATTAAATTATGAATTTTTTTAAAAAATAAAAGTTAAAATTTATAATACATTTGGGTTAAAAAGGATGGAGAGAGGAGAATTCTCCTCCCCTTCGTTCCCTCCGTCCCCCCTCATTTATATAAATTAATATATAAAAGTTCAAAGTAAACTTAAAGACTTGCTTCTCCTCCCATCCCTTTCATTATTTTGATAATCAAATAAGGGAACTTTTCTTTCTCCCTCCTTTTTTTTTTCTATTTTTTTAACCCGAACATACTATAAATGATGTAATTAATATATTTTTTGACAATTAATTTGTGTTAAAAATTAAAACTTGACAATTAATTTATGCAATATCCAATCAAATTCATTCTAGTGGCATTAGTACTAAAATTAATGAGTTTTTTTATTTCTCTATATATATTAAAAACTAAAAATTGTATTAATTATAGTTTAAACATGTACCACTAAAAAAACTTTTAAATTATATAAAAGGATTTTTTTTTTTAATTTGTGCCCTTAAGAATGTATTTATTGTGTATTTTCACTATCAATTTGTTAAAAAATTATGAAAATAAACTTTATTTCTAACACAAATGTCACTTAAAATATTTTAATTGAATTATTGATAAAATTAAAGTTAAATTTTAATTAAATATATAATAAATACATCTTTAATTTATAACATATATATGGCCAATGTTAAAAAACTTTTTATAAAAATATAAAAATTAATTTTAATTTTATTAAAATAATAAGTGACATTGATCCTAAAAATAAAGCTTTTAAATGTGAATCTCGATTCAAGAATTTGTTGCCCAATAAGAATACTTGTGCTTTCAAATGGTCTGAAAAGAGAATTAAACATATTTATATAAACCACAATTAATACCACAATAAGTTGGTTTAAATAAAAAGAATTTGATTATCTTTAAATAAAGTTTTGAGTTTGAATTTCATAAATATTTAAATTTCATAAATAGAAGTACTGGAAGAATTTTTCCTTTATATAATTTGACTAGACTCTATTCTAGATTAATTAAAATTTAATATAATTTTTAGTTATAAAAAAATTAATGTGAAAATATAATAAACCATGACCAATTACCAACGACTTGAGCATTAATGGTAATCTCATTGTTGTAGAAGGGAAATGTTTTGAGTTTAAATTGTGTTTTATATAATTGATGAATTCAGAGATTAAAAAATTTACTTTTCAAGCACGCGTTTCAGATTCATTATTGTGCTGTTTTAACACCCAACTCAATAAAAGAAAGCTAATGGTGTTCTGTAATTGGGTTGTCTGTATTTTTTATAATTGTTGATAAAAATTCTTAACTAATTATAAAATATAAATTATGAGAATTTATCTCTTTATTAATAATTATAAAAATTGTAACTCGCCCATAACAAACTCCACTTTATTTTCCAATAAAATAAATAATACAGACGAAATGCGTCATGAAAATACAATATAGATGGAGTTCACAAATTTGGACACTACACCACTATCCCTTGGCATATATATCCAAAAGCTTGAAAAAGCATATAGCACTTTTATTTAATACTTTTTTGGTCAACATGCCAGTCATTCATAGTTAATGGATCTCAACAGTCCAACCTTTCTTGTCCTCGATGAGCCCTGTTTGTATGCCGACTAGAGTTGTGTGCAACTCTTGACATACAGAATCATTATCCACTCTGAACTGAATTCTGCGGTTAAAAAGAAATCACCCATGATAACTAACAGAAGTTTGATAATTAGATATGTTTTGTACTCAAGTATCAATCCAAGGTAAAATGTAGTCACCTTCTACCCTGGTAGGTGACACCGCCCACCGGAGCAACGCCTATGGCAGTTCCAGTGCAGAATACTTCATCGGCATCAAGCAGTTCATCTACCAAAATGGCTTGTTCCTTGACCTGATTGACCATCCAAAATGGCACACTATCTTATTCTGCTGATGTTAGGGGTAACTCAAAATTTAAGGTAAGAAGACCACTGTAGTCACCTGGTAACCAAGATCACGAGCAATGTCGATGATGCTTTTTCGAGTTATCCCTGCTAGAATTGTCCCATTTGTAGCTGGAGTTGAAATTAGATTTCCCTGGAAAAGATTGAAATGAGAAATTTTACCGTTCTGAATAATAATGGCTATCTATTTAAGTCTCATCTCCGCACATAGAATTAAGGTCTCAGAAATGAGAGAAACCATGAGAAAACTTTGATCTAAGACCTACCTTCAATATGAAGACATTACAAGCAGAGGCTTCCTCCAAAAATTTCTTATTTACTGAGTCAAGGTACAAGACATCAGAAAAACCTCGATCTTTTGCCCTAAGTAGTGCTTTCAATGCCTATTAATCAAAACACAGTTATGTTAGAACTTGGAACAAACAGAAATTTTCTCACACAATTTTACTTCAATAGAAAATGAATCATTCACCGGTGCGTAATTAGAGATACTTTTAACCGCTCCAGCACCCCCGGGACAGGCACGAGTAAATTCATCCTCAATGTAAAAGTTCAGAGGTGCCATGCCACCCTGTGTCAAGAACAATTAACACATAATAAACCTCTCATTGGAATTCAGAACTGAAATGAGCAAAAATTGAAAAAGGAATCTCACCTTGAAATAGTTGGCAACAGGGGAAGCGTAAACAAGAAATGTGTATTCGGTTGCTGGAGCCAGGCCTAATATAGGACCAGTTCCTATGAGCAAAGGCCGCATGTACAAAGACCCTTTCCCTGGAGGAGGAACCTGCTCAATGATACCATCAAATCCTAGAATTTACACCCACAATTCTTCATCGAAGAACAGATCCGTATCTTTGAAAGACGTACTAAGGAATTTTTACCCATCGTTTGTTAGCGAAAGCAGTTTGCTTCACTGCATCAATAAATTGCCCAATGGAGGGAGAAGGCATACACATTCTTTCAGCACCAATCTTCATACGGATGGCATGCTGATCTGGACGGAAGAGGAGAAGGCTTCCATTTTCCTTCCTGTATGCTTTTGTCCCTTCTAGGATGCCCTGAGCAGATTTCTTTGAAACCTAAGTATGAAACTATACTGAATTGTACTATATATAGCTAAGCATGTAAATGAAATTTGCTTGCCTGTCCATAATTTAAGACTCCAGCTGAAGGGCTTAATTCTATGTTGCCAAAGCGACTAAGCTGCCCTTGTTTGAAATTCTCATCTTTGGAACATTTCATCATATACATGTAATCCGTTGGCATGAGACCAAATTCAAGATTATCCCAATCCAGGCTTGCATACTCATCATCACTAGAAAGACAATAATGTAATCGATACTCGTGCTTTTGCATACTCAGATACAAAAACAAGAAGCAAAAACAAAGTAATGTAAATTAATAACCATGCATTTGCAGCTTTGATGCATTGAGTATGGGCTATAGAACAAGGATAGCCCTCCTCTTTCTTCAATCCTTCTCCACTCATCCCAAGCTTTGAAGTCCAAATCCTAATTTTATTAAACAAAACAAAAAAGGAAAGCTGAATGCAATTGCAGCTGAGAACGCAGGCATACCTGTAGGCAGGTGGCTCATAAACTTGCTGCAGGGAAGATGAAACAGGAGGTGTGTAGTACCGGAAAGCTCCAAACTAAGAAAAATTCACAAAAAGGGAAAAAAAAAAGGCATCATTTTTATCTCTGATAAACAATTGCAATGGAAATCAAGTAGACATCATATTTTCTATCTTTTTTCCCCTGCAGCAGATGATTCTACTACAGAAAAAACTTTGGCTTCCTATTGAATACTCTGTTAAACCCCTGTTCAGAAAGACTAAGCCATTGCATGTTTACCTTTCTTTTATCATGAATCTTACCATAAACATTAAAAAACGTATAGATTTTCATGGACCAAAATCATCAAAAAGGAGAAACAGAAAGAATTCTTAAATTCTGATGCAAGATTTTAAAGACCAACCTTGGAACAGCCAAGAGCAGTTCTCAAAGACTGAATACCTCTCTGAACCATGTTGGCCATTTCCGTAATTCTTTTGGAGTTTGGAGATATTAAGTTTTAACTGATTGCTTTACCATGCAAAAATAAGTGGGCAGAAGAAAAACAGGACAGAGTTTGGCTGCGTAGGGCAAGGGGGCACCAAGTGAAACGGAGGATGTTGATGCTTTTAGACCAGGAAAATGCCAAATATATAGAGAAGAGTTGAACACGGAACCATCCAACACTACCTAAATTCTACTGCACAATTTATTTATTTATTTTATTATTGGCTAAAGAAAAGATAGGATACGAGAGACTAGGCAAATCACACATTGGAGGTCCATTGCCACTCAGGACACTTATTTGGTCTTTTTGAAATTTAAAGTATGGGAGATATTACTAGAATCAGCAGCGCTGTTTGCACATCATTATCCAAGTCTCGTATTTCTTTGTCGGTGATTGATTAGGGTTTTGCTTCTTCCTTATAATCGATTAAAAGGTGGACTCAAAAGTAAATTATAAATTAATTATGATACAAGTATATCACATCAGAAAAGGAAGGGGAATTCCACTAACATAAAAGCAAAACAAGGGTATTCTCAAAAATATCTTCCCGAGAAGCAAGGGAAAGAGCTTTATGACCTCATAAGAAGAAAGGACTGACAAGAAACAACAATTTTTAAAACGCCCAGAAATATGCTAATTATATATCTTCACTTCTCCTTCTACTTCAAGACTACAGTCCAACCCATTTTGTCTTTTAGAAGACTCTTTGTATGTTGTAGACACAAGGCCGTTTTCTCCATAATCCACCCTGCATCCCTCAATTAGTGTTTGTTAAGTTGCAAAATACATATGCTGGACCTCCTAGACAATTTACAATGGCATACTCGGTAATAAAAAGTTAACTAAGCTATGAAAACCCCAAGGTCAACATTCTTTATTTTCTAGAGATGCCACAGCCCCCCTGAGATGGGTTTCTTTAAACATTGTTCACATAAGACTGTTAGCTTTAGTTATTATGCTCTTAACTATCAATAGAAACAGAATAAATGCAAAAAAAAATACTTTGGTAACTTTTCTCTCGACTGAAAGAAACAGTGTCTGAATTTGTAGAAAAACAATAATGGATCCGTTGCAAATTCAGCAAATGCGTACTAGATCCCTTGGCTGCAGGCAATATCAATAACGCTCTTTCTGAAGATTCCAGGTAGTATTGTTCCTCCTAGCACAGGGGTGGATACTGATTACCCTGGAAATTCGTAGTGAAAAAATTACAATAAAAAGCAAGCAAATTGAGATTGGGGCAGATATTGTGTCACTTGATACTTGATGGGTAGGAAAATTAAAATGTTGTTAGCTGTGTGAGACAGGCAAGCAATGATTTGCAATAACTTCATGGACTCAGTACAATTACTATCCAACAAAAGTTTCCTACATAATAATGCTAACATGGATCAACTGGTATCAATTAAAATGGATATCAAACATACACTGTTGCAATGAATATGTTAGCAGTGTTGAGGAAAGTACCAAGATATGATCTCCTCATTATGAAGATACGATTCGGTCATCACTACCTAATTGCTGTAATTAGTATTAGTGTTATTTGTTTGCTTAACAATGTACCTTGGAGGACGCTGCAGAATTGGAGAACGCTGCAGTTTCAATTGTGAATAATATATACATAGTTACATACAATTCAGCCTACTTTATTTCTCTGTTAAGCAGTAGAAACCTCTTCCAGAGAACCATTGTGAACAGAATCAAGATACAGAAAGTTAGAGAAACCATTCTCTTTAACTGCAACTTGTGCCTTCGGAATCTATGAAAAAGATAACACTGCTTCAATGGTTTCAGGTTAAAATAAAAGAATATAGTAACAGTTAAATGCAAGTTGCCAAATCCGTTCCTGAGGGAAGCACTAAAATCAAATACTTCAGAGAGTCCAGTGTTTCCCGTCCAGGCTGCAAAACATTGTACTTGAAAATAGATACGGGGATATCAACAGCGGTAAACCACCATCCTTAAAGATTCCATCTTCAAAACATTTCATAACGTACGTATGTCTGTCTGTATAGAATCAAACTTGTACAGATATTTCCAGATGATTTGTAAAAATATTTCTCCTGACTTGAAATGGATGATTCAGATATTTCTCCAAACTTGTACAGATATTTCCAGATTATTAGTAAAGATAAAACAAAAGCAAAAGCAAAAGGAAGTTATTCAGACTTAACAGCTGAAATAAGCATAGTTTACCCATGGATATCCAACGGAAAGAGGTCGCCCGGCATCATGAAAAAAACGGTGGACGTAAAGAGGCGGTGAAATTGAACCCTTCAGAGCCTGCAGCGCACCCATATCGCATACAAATTCAAAACGCAAAATTCTCAGTGCCAAACCGATTTGTATCCAATTACCACAACGAAGAGGAAATGCTTTGTCTATTACACTACATATGTTCCTTAAATTGCACGAAAATAACCTCAATTATTGGAAAATTAAAATCTTTATCCAAATGCCCATTGAAGAAATATTTTATTTATCGTTTAACCATATTCAAAGGAACAATTTTATTGATAGAACGGCAATAGCAGAACAATAAGTTGATCACAGAATAGCACAAGAACTGGAGGGCTGAGGAGGGGCGTCGACGTCGCCGGTGACACCGGGCCAATCGTGGCAGAGACAGTGTTGACCTTCGGGTATGCGCTTGTAAACGGAAGGAACATGCCTTCCGCAGCCGCCCCAGCTGCTCTTTCCGCAGGTGGAGCACTTCACTTCGTAGAACATCGTGTTGAATTCGAGTTCCAGCCTGAGGAAGGAACCAGATTTGGCTGTGAGTGTGCAATCTCAACTCCTGGAAGGGATGAATCTAGTCTAGTATTATTTATAAAGCCTCAAAAGATATCGAGGAGTTCCGGTGAACAACGGTTCCTACCACCGTTCATCCGACAGCGTTCCCAATGTCGGAAAGTCTAGAAATTATCTAAGGGAAAGATCCCCTCGACTGACTTCCATTTTGTAGGAATGAATTTCTCTGTTCAATTCGTTACTCCTGGTATTTTCTCCAAATTTGACAAAAGCAAGACTCTTTTTTGTTCTTATTATTATTAATAATTTTTTTTT
>BPVZ01000054.1:654952-674157 GCA_020521535.1 Rubroshorea leprosula | reverse complement strand
CACGGCTACTGCTGCGAGGTGCTAAATGAATCTGACTTGTGAGGGGTGAACTAATTTACTCAGAATGTAATTGTGGTTTTTAAATGAGGGATTCAGAATTATCTTTCCCCATCAATAAATCCTTTGCGTCATGATACGAGTAAAAAAACAAACAACGATTTGATGATGCCAGCTCCCATATGGTTCATTACTTACCTAACACACTATTTATAAGGAAAAATGAAAGCGGATTACAGCTAATACCCACACAAACGCGCGCGCCCTGACTTCTTAATAAACTCCCAAACAAATAAATTAATCAGTCGTCAGTAATATCATGTCCGCATATTATTCTCTTCCACTAATTCGCCCTTTACTCCATTTTTTAATACACAAATTAATTAACATCTCAAAAGTCTACTGCTTAAAGTGACCACCACAAGCCGCACGACTAAATAAAAACAAAGAAATTCATTCCTCGCCAGCTGATCATCATCATTACGTCTAATTGAAAACTATTAATTTTTTTTTTTTCTAAAAAAAGGTCAGCTGAATACAATATCTCCAAAAACCATCTCACCGTTTTTTTCATTAAAAAAAAAAAATTAATACAAGCCACACGACTAAAAACAAAGCGTGCCTGTCTAATCTATATGTACACAGCTTGTTGCTTTTTTCTTTTTAGGGGGTTAGTAGGGTCCGTGGTGAAGCTGTCAATTGGGGACGGAATATAAAATCCGTTGCTCAAAAGCGACTAAACCCGAGGGTAAAAAACCGACAGAATCTGAATCAGCCGAGTAAATCCTGTTGATTACAGAGTTCTTTTCTCAGCCGTTGAGAGAAAAGCCTGCACGCATCCATGCTCAAATCAACGGCAGCCGCGAGTGCCACGAAAGCAGCTGCATCTTCCGTGCAGTTCACGTGCTGCACGCTCACCTCCACGCAAGGTCTGCTGCACTTGCCTTCCCCTTCCACGCGAGCCGACATCACGAATCCCCTGTAAACGCAGAAGGGCCAGAGACCGAAACCGAAATCACCACTGCTTCTCGGGCTGCACACCGGAGATGCGGAGTTTGCCGGCGTGGCGCGCCCGTTGGATCCAGCTCCGAGATCGATTACGAATGTTCCGCCCTTGCTTGAACTCAGTGTGGACTCGGCTAACACGATTGCGGCGGCGCTCATGTCTGAGGTGAGCTCGAAACGGTAACCAAGACCGTCGGAGGATCCACGCTCTCGCCAGGCCTCAAGCCGGCCCCACGGCTTCCATGTTCCGTCTCCAGGGCGGAGAATGAGCCAGGATCCAGGATTGGAGCGGCTCACCCTATCTGTTCCTGGTGATGCCACGAAAGGCGTGACCATCGAAGCGGTGGCTACTGGCGAACCGGATAAGTCGTGAACCGTGATTGACCATCCTTTCCGCTCCTTTCCCGGTCGCTCTCTTTCGCTGCCAAACGAAGTTAACCAACCTCGTGAGCTTGACACCGACGGTAACGATCTGTTAATTTAAAAGACACATAAATAAATAAATAAATAAATAACAAATTCAAACTTGAAGTAGTAGGTTCTTTTACGGGATCAGTGCAGGATTTAAAGCGATTCGGCAAATAATTTTCCTGCTTTAGCTTTGCATTTCTTCGGAAAGAGTAAAGGTAGACCCTAGGATTAAAGTGTAAAAAAATATGGTTAACCCGGTAGCTTTCCGTACAGCTAGGCAACCCTTTACTCATCAAATCATTCAAATTTACTAATTCAATTTGCAACAAATTTTCTGTTGAAGTGAGATTCGTTTGTGAAGATAAGAAATCGTATGAGCGGAAAAAGGAAAAAAGAGCACGAATAATATCTAATATAATCTAAAAATATATGGTATAAGTATACTAAATATAGACTAGACTAACCTGGATCTCTGATTCCGGTCACCGGTGTTCCTGACACTGAATTTGCAAGTGAAAACCGGCTGCCTAATGTTGCCTTGGATTTGAAACACTTGAGGACTGCACTCTGGCTCGCCGTCAAACTGAAACACGAATCGTGGATCAGGTTCCGCTTTAATGTTCAAGTAAAACTGCGCAGTGGATCCTTTGGCAGGTTCTTTCCCAACCGAAATCCATCCATTGTGGAAAACACAAGGCTTGGACTCCACTCCGGTCAGATTCAACGGCACGGAAACCTTCCCCAACAAACGCCCGGAGTTAACACCGCAGGCCACGCCTGTCCGGCCGGTGTAGATAGCTATCTTGAGAGACAGCTTCCCTCCGAAAATCGATTTGGCGGCAAGCCTGTCAAGATCGGCCTTGCTTAGGTGGAAAGTAGCCGCTATGGTTTGAAGCTGGTTGTCGGGGAACTGGTTCTCCGAAGGAATGTAGGGAACAACAGCGGTTTGAAGAGGAAAACTCTTGAGCTTGATCTTGCAGAAACAAGGAGAGGACGACGGATGAACAACGGAACTCGCCGGCTTCTTCGCCACAGGAATCTTCAGAGCTAGATTCCCCACTGTCAGGCGGACGAAAGGGCAAGGATCCATCACTACTTCCCTTGAAGAAATTTCTCGTTAATTTTTGAAAAAAAAACAGAAGAAGAAAAAGCAAAACCTAGTCTGAGAGTGTGAAATGGATTTTGCAGGAAGAACAGGGTAGGGTTACATGGGTGAAGGAGGAGAAGGAAGCAGAGAGACAAGGATGTACATTAAGCACTCTGATTCCGCCAAACAATGTAGTAGTATTCATCTTCTCTATGTCCTGATTTTTCTGCAAATGGGAAAAACCCGGAAAAAAGGAGACAAGAGAGAGGGTGGGGTTAGGTTTGTTTTTCCCTCGCCCTAACTCTAAAATCTAAAATCCACATGGTATTTATGGTTTTCTCTCTCTGAGTGAGAAAAGGAAGATGAGAATAGAGAGAGTTTGTAGGGAGGGGGCGGGGGGTGGAGTACAGCTAGTGACAGGCTGGCGTTTAATGCCAGCGGGGCTAGGACGGTAAGGGAGACCCGCCATCACTCACTCCACCTGACCAACTACATCGTCATAGGCTCCACAAAAAATTTAAAAAAAAAAAATTAATAATAAATGATACTGTAAATGTATTTTATAATAATTTGTATAAAATATTAGTACTTATTTATTTATTTCTAAAAAAATTTAAAAAAAATTTAAAAATTATATTATTTTGATAAAATATTATAAAAAATTAATTTATATTTTAAAATATAATATTTTAATTTTAATATAATTTTTTTAATTTCTTAAAAATAAGGTAGAGGTATGCTATTTCTTATAATATAAAAAGAAAAAAGGTTTGTGTAAAAATTTATTTTTTTAATTAATATTTTTAAGATAAATTATTAAATTAAAAATTTTATTTATATACATAAATCATAATATATGTCAATTTTTAATTAATAATAATTATTTTATATAATCTAAATATTCTGTCATTTGTCATAATTCAAAACTCTTTACTGAGTAATTTTTTAAGTAAAAATTAATAGTTTATGATTAATTAATGATTATGTAAGGGTGTTTATTTTGAAGTATCATAAATAATTATTAGTTATTAGATTTAATTAAATAAATTAGATATTTTTAATTATAAATAATAATTATTAATTATTAATATTAAATTTTATTAATTATTAGTTATATTTAAATAGTTTATCCAAATATATTTATTGTTTTCGTAAAAAATAAATGGATTATATAACTAATATTTAGTATCTTTAGTGATATAAATTTACTATCTTTGTTTAACTTTATTAAATCTAATTTTTAATCCGAGATGCATAAAATTTAGTTATATATTTTTCTAGTTTATGATATGGTATAATTTGTTTATTTTAATTTTATCACTATTTTTAAAAGATAATTACTATATATATTAAATAAAATATTTGTTTAAGTAATAATTAATTAAAATAAATATAAAATATGATCACTTAATTATTATATTTTTATTGTATTAAATAAAAAATTAAGTTTACCAATGCTAAACGAAAGGACTAACTCGGGATAGGTATGGTTGGTTTGAGTTACAACTAAAACAAATTATTAGTTAAGCAACTTTTTGGTTATTAAATTTTAACAACCCATAACCAAATAAAAAAGAATGAGCTTTATTTATTTCAGTTGTGTTTTTAAGAATAACAATTAGGATCGGTTTTAATTTTAATTAAAAAGTTATTTATATATTTCAAATAATTTATTAATTATTGAAAAATTAAAAATGATCAAAATAAATAAATAATTATGTAAAAGTTGTAAGAAAATCTAAAACAAATTTAAAAATCATTACAAATTTTATATAAGATATTTTTAAGTCAAAAATTTCAATTATATCTAGTTATTGGTTTTTCAATTTTTATACTTAATAACAAAAATTCAAACTATTTAACATCAATTTAGATTGATTTTTCATAATTTTTTTATTTTAATTATCTAATAACAAGTAATTATCTTTTATCTTTTACCGTATTCAACTTACAAATCATACTATTTAAATTAAAAATTTTTTTTAAAAATTATTATTAAATTATTTAAATAATTAATAATAAAAAATTTAAAATCCAGTTAAGCTCAAATAATTGATTACGATTAAAGTCGACTTTGAACCATTTTTTTCTTAAATTATAAATTTCGTCGCCCAGCCCAACCCTCAGAAGAAGGAGTAACTCAAAATGGGTCCCAGAAGCTGGCATTGGAAAATTGTGCGGTGATGGCGCGGACTGGGTCAGTCTGATCTGGATTTGTGGCTAATGTTGTGGCTACATCTGGATGGTGATGCAAGAGTGTCGTGCGGCGCTGACAGGTGGGTCGGGGTAGGGCGGGGTTTCGTTTCCCCCGGCCCTGCTCTGCCCCCTCAGCGGTTTAACGCTTTTAATACAACTCCACGTCCCTGCCCACGTCGTCATGATGTCATTATGTTGTTAGCCTAGCCCACCAAATTTTTATTTTAATTTAATTTTTGTTTATTATTTTGTCCTTTTTTTTACTGAAAGACATAAATTTTATGAGTTTTTAAATTAAATGACCAACTTTTATTACACTTGACTTTCCGATCCAATGACATTAATTATATTGAATAGGTGCATCTTTTTTTTCTGGGGTTGGTTGGATCTGTTTTATGTTAAATTGTTTAAAAAAAATGAAAATCTTTTATTTTTTAGATAAAAATGCAAATTTTATATTTATTTTATTTAACAATTTATAAAATAACAATGCCTTGAGAAAGGCAATTTTAACTAAAATATAACAAAATTTGTATATTTAAATAAAAAATAGTAATGTTGCATCTTTAAATAAATAAAAAGAAAAGTATATTATCTAACTTAAAAACTCAAAGTTCATATTTTTAAATTTAAAAAAAAAATAAAATTTATGTTCTTATTTGTATATTTTCTCTATGTTTCTAAATATAGAAGATGCACATTAATTTTTTAAAAAATATGTATTTATCATCCATAATAAACATATAAATATTTATAATCCATAAAATAAAAATAATTTAGGGATAATTTTTTATATTATTTTTTGATATAATATTATTTTTTAATTAAATAATTAATTTTTTTATTCATTTCGAACCTCTGATATTAAATGTATTTATTCATTAAATGATATGTGAAAATTATATAAAAAAATTATTCTTATATCACTATTCATCCATAAAATAATATAATATACTTAGAAAATAGCTTATACGTAAAGATGTCATTATTTTAAAAAATTATATATTTATCATCCATGACATGGTTTTATTTAAAATCAAATCAATTCTTTTTTTTTTTTCTCTTGCATTTGAATATGAAATAATTAGTATCAACGACCTAGAACAACATATCATTGGGAAATCTCATATTTGAAACTCTCCATCACAAATATACAAGAAAAGAAAGAAACAAGAAGAATTACTTGATTAAGTTTTTTGCATTTAGGAATACAGTCGTGAAAAGATTTGGATCTCTTCAAACTCAAGGCCCAATCCAAGGACTCAATCAATCATAAGTGACAGAAAGTGTATAATGGTAATTTCGAAATCTAATCACTGGACCTTTTGGTTCTTCTAGCTTTAGAAGACCAACTTTCAGGCCCAAAAGTGACTGACTAGGTCCTGAAAAATAATTATTCACACAGATGATAGATTCAATGCAAGTGGAAAGGCTTTAACTTTGTTTATTTGATTTCCATCTTTTCATTAACAATAGGCCCAAAAAGTGACGGACTATTTTTTTCAAAAGAAGGCAATTCACTGATTCTTGTTTTCAAAATTCGGACGGTCCAGCCCAGAGAGAAAGGGGATGAGTGCTACTGCTACTGTCGAGTGTAGACCCACAACTAACCCAACAACATCAGAAGAAATGAAACGTATCCCTACTTCCTCATCCTCCAGTTCCACAGAGAGGGGGGGTACCGTTGCTTTGCCTAGCCACCAATCTCCTCCCGTTTTCGGTTCATTTGGCTATGCAAGACACAGTGATGGATCATATGTGACAATGAATAATTGGCTTTAAAACTATTAGAAAGATAGATACTTTTAAAGAAGAATTGCAAGAGCTTCAGTCTCGGAACATGGAACAGACACAGTTCAGATGTTTACAACTTGGAATTACCAAAGAAGAAGAGAACAAGCTAAAGAAGACAAGGTATTCTACATCCTTGGCATGCAACTTACATTAGGTGAGCTTAAACTTAGGCTACTGAATGCAAGACAAAAAAACAAGAAGAGAAAGAAAGCGTATACAGAACATGAGTGCTGTATTTCACCGTCTGTATCACGTAGGATCTGCACAAAGTTAAAAAGGTGTAATGAAAGAATCCGGCCAGAACGAGGTCAAAGATGAATTAAGAGCTTTTGTTCATGATGAATGCTTTAGCCGGGGTTGAAAATGGTAAAAATTCCAGCCACATATAATTACAGAAGTTGGGAGGTGGGGAGTCCATTCACAGGTGACCACCTCCAGCAGCCAGCGGGAGTTACATGATGGGCTTCTAAAGCAAGTAGAAGGCCTCATCTTGTGTACAATTAACTGAGAATATGTCTTGCCCTTTGGAGAGCATGGTTTCGATATTATTGACAGGATCTTTTCTTGTACTGGCTCTGCACGAGACTCAAGAGGAAGTCCGTAAATATGTGTTCGTACCCTGGCATTTTCCCATAGCCTGCAGTAATAATAATTTTTCAAAGCAATTACAAACCAATCAGTTTGTTTTCAAGGGGTTATGAATGAAAACATATAGAGACTAGTATCATGATGCCTGTCAAAATGATCTTAACCTTAATGATATATAGTAGTATAAAGCTGGATTTACCAGGGAAGTAATTAATGTCAATGACATAGAAATGATCTCTGGCTCCATGCTCCCGGATTATATCTAAATTGAATAGCCTCAGTCCCTGCAAAAACAAATATAAAAAGGAAAATGTATTAAAATAATTCAGACTTTAACATGTACATCACAGTTCACAGGGAAATTTATAAATCAAAATGAAAGGTTACCAGTCGACGACGGAGTTCCTTGGCTAGTCTTTCAAGTAAAGGTCGTGGAGGAAGCTCTGCAATGGACAAAAGTAAGTTTTTTTGAGAGCTGTGCCAAAATCTTAAAGTCATGGTTAAAACAACTTTTCAAAAATCTCAACATAGTTAATTAACCCAACCCACCACCTAATGACAACTTCTTTAAAGAAACTAAGAAGAGATAGCATTCTGAGATGGAATAACTCACCACCAACGCTGGGATCCAAGTCTGCATCATCAGCCGAAGCGGCAGCACAGGAAACCCGTGGAAACTGGAAAACACCAGCGTTTCTAGAGAGCTCTCTTTTGGTGATATCAGGTAAAGAGAAGCGTCTGACAACTTTTATGGTTTCCCCAACAATATAAACCTTAAAGAGAACACCTCCTACAACAATAAGAAGCAAAGGGCAAGGCTGGAATTATGAATTGCTTATAGAAATCATTCATGCATCAAGGTAATACTAAAACTGCATTTGCATACCATGGTTAACAAACTCTTGAAGCACAAGTGGAGGTTCCAATTTCCGGAGAGAATATTGATCATATGCAAGTGATAATTCATGTGACTTAGCACTTCCATCAGCAACCAATGGTTTTGCAACTGAAACAAAGGCAAGTTCAATGACCAAAGCAGGGAATACCAGGAAAAAGGAGAAAGAAGAAAAGATAATTCTCTGAATAAGAATGCTATGTTTCTGGAACATAATCAAGTAAAACCTGTAATCTCATAATTCTTAAGCCCCAATGACAGTTTGAATGAATGCTACAGCTAATAGATGGAGGCATAACATACTGTAGAACCAGATGCACAATCAATCACTTGCATAAACCAAATGCACACTATAGAATCACATAGCATATGAGAAAGCCACATGAGAACATACACCTACCAATAGGCAAGCTCAGCCCAGCTTTAGTAACTGCCTCGGGAATGGATGATGCATCTCTTTTGATGACTAATTGCTTGGGAACACCAACCTTTCCTGCACAATAAAGTGTTGGTATTCCTTTTGATCAGCATAGAGTTCATTTTCCAACCTAACAGCTGAATTTATGTGAGTAAAAAAAAGTGGGTATTAATCTACACTAAATACCAACAAATTACCATAGGAGTCAGACAAATTCATATCAGCAACGCACTGGAGCATTGACTGTCGATTATGCAAGTGTTGTATGGCATCTGGAGGATCAAGAACTGTGACCTCTGGGTGTGTATGCCGGTATTCCTATTGTTATATGAAAAAAGGGTAAGAGACAGATCAGTAGCAAAACATGTTTTCCTAAACAAATATCCAAACAGAAGGCTCATGTTGCTTTATATGTTTGATTCTCTGGAAAGAGCATTCTCTAAAAAAATAATGACTTACTAACATCTGTAAAGCAGTCATTACTTTCCAGCACCAAGAGCTCTAAACGTTTTATTTTGCGTAGTTTAGGTTAAATTGGCAAGTCAGCAGTCAATACAAAATAACTGGCAACAATTCTAAGTTTTGACATTGAACTACTAAAAAGTTTTTTAACAAATCATGGACTTAAGACTCTATTGCGGGACTCCATTGGCATTCATGTAGATGTGCTAGGTTCATGACTGAAGTGGCTCAAAAGCTGTCATCTTATTTTCAATAATGCTATATCTTACATGGGTATATTATATTATATTAAATTACTTTCACAGAAGAAAGATGGGAACACATTAATGCATTCATTGTTAACGAATCAAATTGGATGCAACAGAAGTAACGATGTTCAATACCACCAATCTTCACCAACACTTTGTTTAATAATTCTGTTTGGGAGTTTGGATTTGGTACTTGAATATAACGTCAAAAGAAATAGGAAAGACATACTAGCAAATACATTCAAGAATTGTGTGAGTGGACTCAGATAAATAGCTAATACAACTAATACCCCTCAGAAATATTATTAAAAGTTTTTGAGGGTGGTTTATTCAACTCATACCCCTCAAAATGTTTATCCAGGAAAAACAAAAGGCCAAAAAAATGAATCATAAAAACTTCTTTCTTGCAGGTAATGCTTAGAAAACCTGAAAAGCCAGGAAGATGGCCATGGGAGTTGAAATATCCTCACTTGCAAATACTTTGCAAACTATGCCAGGTAAGCTTAAGGCCTCGACCCCAACTATCAAGTCAGGATTAAAGGGAAAGGAAAGATCAAGTACTCTGCAAATTATGTTAGCCAGTGATAAGTCTTAAACACTAAGAAGAATTGTTTATCACTTGTCGAAGAATTTGGTTCCTCACATGTAAAATGCAGTCAAATATGATGATGGAAAGCATGAACAGAAGTGGCATAATCTGCAAGGGATCTTATGGCATTCAAAATTAATCAAAGAAAAAAGATATGCTGCAATTAAAAAAGTCACCTACCTCAAGAATCTGGCGCCATTCCTTTCCCGTCAACTGCATCGGAAAAAAAATAGCAAAACAGAAGAACATATTAACAGACGTCATTAGCTAGGTTGAGTTATCAGAATACAAAATGGGACAAAAAAAAAAGAATTAAATTATTGCGCGGTTATAGAAAAGCATCTGGTTAACAATCCATCTGGTTAACAATCTACAAGAAAAGTAGACAATCTTGTTTGTAAAAGATTTTAGAAACACAAAGTTACAAAACCGATTGTGAAAGTTAAAAAACGAACCTTGTGCAATACAATGTCAAAAGGACCTTGTTCTGAAAGAGGCCTGTTTTGATCAATTGCAACAAATAATATCCCCTTATTCCTGCAGCATAAAAAATCTCCTGCTTACTGAAAATGACTCAAATTATGGGTACTCAAAAAATTTTAACATTTTAGCCAAAAGACATAGCCAAGAGAAAGAGAAAATATTTGACTTATTCGAAATTCGGGATTCCATCATTCTCTTTTGCTTTCCTTCATTTTCTTACCGCATAAATCGAAAACGACGTGCAGAGCAGTATATTCCACTCAAAGAATTCGTGGGAAAATCAAAATAAAAAAATCTTCAACCGAGCCAAGCATTTGCAGAAAACAGAATTCTTCATAATTTCGAACGATGAAGACATATCAATTACAAAAGTAGAAAGTAAAACAAATCAATTAAGATTTAAATTAGAATTACGATCTACCTGGCCAAACCTTCAAGCTTCGGCTGCAAAAAGCTCTTCGTCTTCTTTGAAGTGAGGGCGTAACCAACCACAGCAAGCTTCCTCTGCTGCTGCTGCAAAACTCCTACGGAGAATTGCGACGTTGTTTCCTCACCTTCGGCCTCCTCGTCACTCCTATCACGCGAAAACTCCTCCTTCATCCTCATTTCCTCCGTTTTCACGGCAACCAAACTGAAAATCAGTGAGAAACCTGGCGAGACGTCGGGAGAGAATGCGAGTATTGAGATTGAGAGAGAGCGGCAGGAGTCGAGATGAGAGTCAGTTGTGAAGAAACTACGAAATCTGTGTTTCGGCGTTTGGAGGAGGACGATGATTCGTGAAGGAAGGAGGTTTGCTCATCCGTTCATATTTAGACAGATAGTAAAGAAGGGGGAGGAGGAGAATAGAGGAGAGGAGACGGGATTCTTATCGAGTGCTAGCAGTTTTGTGCTGCTCTTCATAATTTATAGTGGAGAATTTAGGCGCTAAGCTTGATCGCTGATGCTTGTGTGGTGCGTTTGCCTTTGGGCGCCGTGACGTGGTAATAAATGTAAAATTTATAACCAATATATTATGGTATAATTAATATTTTTTTTTGAACAAATTTATACGAGGTTGGAATCGATCCGTTGATCTGGAAAGAAAAATGCATTTATATGTGACCTGCCGTCATTGAGTCAAACGTATAAATGTGTATAGGTAACATTTTTATTTAAATTTTATTTATAATATTATATCTATAGTATTATTATTTCATTAATTGGACTAATCCCGTTTTTCATAAATTGAAAATGGTAGTCGTATAATGCTACATATACAATTATGAAATGCCTTGTGATATTATATATATATTTTTAATGATACATTATAATTATGGTATCTTATTTTACAATTTATATTAATTCAAACTATAAACAAGAACTATATGATAAGAAAAGTACTCTCAATATAAGAAAATCCTTCCTTATTCAATGGTTAATGTTTTACAGTTTAAATTGTAAAATATTTTTTTCATTATAATTATAACCTTATCGTCTAAAATAAATTCAAATTACATGAAGTATTAATATGAACAATACAATTAAGCGTTTTTGTTTTGTTCCTTTTCTCTCTCTCCCTGAAAGGTTCTTGTTCATTGACGCATGTTAATAGAAGTGTTGTTTTGGCATACATGTAATGCTCAAGGTCAAGGATGCAGTCTCTCTAATTGGCATGTCAGATTCCTTAGTTTGGGGAATCATGCAGTCAATTTCTTCTTTTATTTTATATTTTTGGTACATATCATGGAGTCAATTTCGTTATTGGATCACCTTTCAAAATACTAAATAACATAAAATATTAGTAACAATACAAGTGGACATATAGGTTTTAACTGAAGTAGGGTTTACAAGTGAAAAGAAACAAGAGTTTTAGGTCAGGTATTGGATCTAAAAGAATTATATAATGCAAGGGGATGGATAAACATGTTGAGCATTTTGTAACTCCAAAACATCTAAAGATGAACCTGTTCCACATATAACCCAAATATTGACAGAGATATATTAAATCTTTGATTTAGGTTACTTAACAAATCTTCAAATCATAACATAAATTACCAAATTTTAACTAGATTTAAAAAGGTGAACTTGGTTTGTTGTACTTGAACTAGTAGTTCATGATAACAACTGACTGCATTGCAGTAAAAATAAACTTAATCTCATTTGAGATATTAATTCCCAAATAAAGAAAGTGAAGTACTAAAACGCAAACCTTTCATTTTGGTGACTGCTATTGAGTGAGATCAACCACCACTAAAATAGAATCTTGGAAATCAGTCCCTTTGTGGGGGGCGCAACCAGCTCCTGCAGTGTCATTTTCTGATGCATATAGCTTTACCCGTGTGAATCTGTGATTGAGTGATTCCCCCTCCAATTGTTGCATGCGGTTGTGGAAAAGGAGGTGCCACAAGTTGGGATTCATTTCCAACTTTTGAGGGGGACCAAAATGATAACCAAAGCATGGAATTATAACAATTGGAGCATGATTTCATATTAGCGCGCACGACTGTTCTCTGGTCATAGGCTTGGAGCTGTCAAAACGAAAAGTAATGAAAGTTACACATGTTTTTGTCATTTTCTAAATCAGAAATGTAATGATCAATCCTCATTGCGTACAGAATGAAACACAAGAACTCTAGACATAAGAATTTTTTTTTTTAGACTTAAATAAATGCATTTCATGTTTTAGTGATTCAAAAGGGACAAAAAAATTTGTCGAAAAGATGGACAATCCATGTAGAATCAACTTATCCAAGATTGGAGGCAGTTAATATCCATGGGAGTCCTGATTGACCATGGAATCCTGTGCCTGTCGATAAAGTGGAACACATTAGCTGTCCAGTCAAAGAGAAGAGGCAATAATATTACCATAGAAATTAAGTGAAACATGTAGGAGACAGAACATGAATCCACTTCCTAGTGTCAAATTCAACTTAATGGATTGTTAATTGGTTTGCAAATATGTAAAATTTTTACCCTTAATAATTTATTTGAATTAAACTCTATTAATTTAAAAATTTTAATTTAGAGATAAGACAAAAAAATTAAATCTTTATACTACCCAACAGTTTTTTCTGATGTAATAAAAAATATATGTAAAATTTTATTCTTTTATGCCTTTGCCTGCAGCCCCAACTCACGGTCCCTGTTGATCAGCAGACTGCAATTCTTTGGTGCTTTACTAATTCTCTTCTAGAAAAAGGAACTCCATCTATGATGGGGAATTTTGCATTTTTTTCAGCATTGATGCACTATAAGAGGTAGGTAAATTTTTGCTAAATTTTCCACAATTTATCTCCCAACATTTTTCATGTACAATGGATTAAAATTTTAACGATGAACAAATCTCATTAACTTGGGAAAACAGCTTCTCATTGTAGCAAGGTCATGAATCATCTTTCATTTAGAATAACAACAACAACAAAAAAATTTCATAATTTATCTCCCAACATTTTCCATGTACAATGTAATAAAATTTTAATAATAAACAAACCTCATTGACTTGGGAAAACAACATCTCATTGGAGTAGTAGCAAAACCAACAACAATTCATAACAAAATTTTTTGTAATTTATCTCTCAACAATAAACTGAATATATAAAAGCATATAAACACAAACCGCCTTTTTGAAGGTAAGCATACGAATACACCTGGTGATTTTTTCACGATGCTGCCAATCGGGAATTGAACTTTTATGAAATATAGCCAACATCCCATGTCATGCCTTGAGCAACTTTCAAAATCCTCTTCCGCTTAAAAGAAAACCTCCAAAATGAACTCTTCATTAAAAACAGACTTACCAATTGGCACAAGGTAAATACCTTATGAAGGATTTAACTTCTAACAAGCACAGTAGCTCACTCCTATCTTCAATTTCTTTCAACGTGAGAATCAACAAGTATAACACATTAATTTTTGACACCTTCATGCACAAATGGGAAAGAACAGCAAAGACAATAAACATTATCCACATGTAGAAGTGATTAAAGAAGATGAATATCAGGGAAGAGTCGATAGCTGAAAGACTCCGATCATTCTATTCCTCTTTAAATAATTATAGCACATTTATTTTTCACGACTTCAAGCGTAAATGGGAAAGGACAGGAGGGATAAATAAACATTATCCACATATGGTTGCTTTAGAACCTTGTATCATAAGCACGTTAAGAGCGTCAATTGCAACTATGTTCCGTGCATTTGACATTCAGGCACTTCAACTATTTGGCACTCATGCTTAGCTACTATGAAGTAGCAATTGAATACTTCGCCATAACTAAGAACCATATTTGCAATAATTCCGCAAACACCCTACCCCAACCCCACCCCCTCACACCCCCCCTCAAAATAAATAAGTAAATGAATAAAAGAAAACAATAACAACAACATTAAACACAAACAGGAAAGCAGAATTGCGTTCACTTTGATCATTACAGGTTTATTCTCATTTCAAAAGTGTAAAGGATACTCAGAACAAAGGCTGGTAGCTAAAACAAAATCACTAACTGAAAATTACATTTTTTTCCCCCAATCTTTTGAAGAATGGTAATGGCAGGTAAAATTATAAGCTAAAGAAATGGACGAAAAATACCTAAGAAATAGTTTTATTTTGTTTCCTGTTACTGTACGTTTAGGTGTTTTGTACTACTCCTAGTTGAAATGTAACATTACATTAGAATAAGATCTATCAATTTGATTGGCTAAGTAAAACTTAACCTAATTCTTCCAAGTCATCCTAATGCGTTGTCCCCTTGCAGAATTGTCTATAGGATATTATCTCCAACAATGACTTGGAGCCGCTTTATGAAAGCATCTTTGGTGAAAAACCCAGCCTGTAATTTTTTTTGGTTTGATCACCCAGTATTTGGAAGTTTACTGGGTCACCGACTAATTCGGATTAGAACCGGACAGGACCCAATGGGCGACAAAACTTTCCTTCATGAATTTTAACGGAGCTGCATTTTTAGGCCTTGAAATCAATACCTCTAATTAAGCTGGAAGAGTCCCTTACCAACTCATCTACCCGCTTGTGGGTCCCAACCTGTAATTAGTCATAAGGTATGTCACAAAACACATGTTTTATAGTTCTTAAATGGCACCCAATAGAAACAATGAGGAAAAATATATTCATAAAATGGGATCACTGTCAGCTTAGTACTTACTCGGTATATCTTGTATAAATGCAAAACTTTTTGAAATTGGGCAGGAGGTAAAGAATCTTGAATCTTAGAAAGCATTGCATCCTAGCCTGGGTCTACTTTAGATTTACCTAATCAACAAAACTCAGAAATGGGATATGGATACGTGAAGCTACAAAATAAAGATTCAGAAAAAGGAAAACAAAATATACCTTTCACATTAACAGTGGGTTGATAACTCACGACAAATTCAAGAAGAATGTGCTTATTCATATTACAAGGCCACATCACATACCAAGATGGACTATTAGGATCATCTGAACCTATGTCATACTCCATCCTAGAAGGTTGATCCTGTTGAGACCCGAATGGCACTTTTTCCACATTTCTCAATAAAAGTTGGCAAAGAACAACATTTTTTTTGCCATTTTCATCTGCCTTCATTAGGTTAGCATGAAATATATAATTCAAAGGTTAAGAACTAGGAGAATCATTAACCAACAAGTGTTACACTGAAAATTCACTAAAAGCGTATAATTAATTACCTCAGTTGTGCCAATCTTACAAGAGACAGATAGACATCGACACCATAAACATCAGCTATAGGAACCTTGGCCAATATAGTAGCCACTTTGCTTCTGGAAGCCCTATACTAGGTGTGAATTGTTCTTGCAGCATCAACACCTCGAATAGCCCTATTGAGGTTAACTTGTTTATGAAAAAGACCATAACAAGCCTTCTCCAAATTCCCCTCATGAGTGCATTTGTAAATGGCAGTAACTTTAACAGTAGGGTCAAGTTTTCTTATCCTTGACAAGAAGTAATCCCTGATGAGCCGATGCTTTTTATCGCCTTCTCTTAATATCATCGTCTTTGGCCACCTAAAAACTTCCACCAATCATGGGCCTCTTAGCACATCCTCAGGAATATTAGAGGAGCAACAACTGGAGGAGTTGGAAATGCCATAATTGGATTTGGAGGAAATGCTTCAAATTCTGCTCTCTTTCGCTTCAGCGAACTATCATCAAGCTCGACAATGAGATCAACCTTATGAGTAATACTAGCATTAGCATTAACATAACTCTCAATATATTTATTATTCTCTAGTTCTGTATTCTCTCCCTCTTTTCCAATAGACACTTTAAGGAAAAAAATACTTGCCATATTCATCTTGATCCATGAGATTGACCAGTAATTTTCAGTCTCGGAATCGATTTGGAGCATCCTTCTGAAATCGAACAAATATTTTGATCCATCAATCAACATCTCCACCATCGCCCTTTGGTCAATATACATTGGACGAAGTTGGTCTATAACTTCACTCAAGAAATCGAGCCAATCACCATTCTCATAGTACATTTACCTCGATGGAGCTACGCTACGAGTGAAATTCTTGTAGTTTCGTAGTAGAAGCTCTGTAAAAGAAAGGTCATCATGTGCAGAGTCACTGCGTTTGACAACGGATTTATGTAACGTCAACGGAATGGTCACCTCATTCCTCTTCCTCATTGCTTCATTCTTGCCGTGGCTTTTAGCATCCTTATAAGATGATGGAACCAATTGAATCTCTTTTCCCTTTCTAGATGCAGTATTACTACTGTGGTTTCCAATGTCCTAAGAAGACGATGGAACAAATGCAAGTGGTGAGGGCGGTCATGATGGAATCGTATTAGCAACGAATTCCACCACTCTACTCGTCGACGCCTCTGTTGCATGAGCCATGAGTCACCAAATCAAAAGCAACAATGACAGGTGGAATATGAGAAGAAAATGGTCAAGCACTACGACTTTTGTGCATTTCTCTGGTGGGGACAGATAGCTAATTGAATTTCAAAATTGGGCTCCCTTTTAAAGGCTAACTAAATCGGTTAAGGGAGATATTATCAAGGGCATTTTTAACAATTCATAGTCATCTAGCGAGGATAACGTTGGGCTAGTGACTAGTTGTTGACTAAGAATCTTTAATTCCCTTCAAAGAAAAGTAAAATAAAAAATCAAAAAGAAATAATATTTTGGAAAAGGTCCACCTTTTGACCCCTTTTTGCTTTAAATTTCTTTTTGGCTTTATCGAAGTACCTAAAATTTATTCTTTACTAGAATATTAGATTAATGAAATAAATATTTTCGTATTTTCTTTTCACTTTTTTTAGAAGAAAAAACATTTGACTTCTTATTTTATTTTATTTTGTTTACATTATAACAAATTTTTAATTTTCACAAATTTTAATCATGGTAGACAATTTTTTCCTCCTTTTTTAACCTTCATAAAATCAATTTTTTTTATCCCGCACTACTAGAAAAATCAAGAAGTTCAGTCAACTAGCGTAACTGAAACACTCCATATTTTGACCAAAATAGATGCAATTCGATCAAGGTGCTTAACTGAATTGTTGGACCGAATAAGCTCTGACCGAAATACAATTCGGATGAAATTTTGTCTTTATAGAAATAATTCATTACTTTAGTTAAGATGATTGACCGAAATATGGTGTAATAAATCATTAAAAAAACCTTAGATTCGGTCAAAATATTTAACCAAACTATTAAACTAAAATTTTATTACAAGTTTCGGTCAAGTGTAATGACCGAAATGGTCATGGATGACTGGTTTCCAGTTATCCTATTTCGGTACAAATACATGACCAAATTAATGGCTAGGGGTATTTTTGGCAATTAACACATAATAGTTTGGTCAAAATAACTATCCGAAATATAAAGAGGATATTGGTGGAAATAGTTCGGTCAAGTGAAATAATCAAAATAATTGTACATCACGCAATAAAATATCACATATTATTTCGGTCAAGCTTCTTGACCAAACTAAAAATACAGATTAACAAAAAAATTTATTTAACAAATTTTAATCTGGATGATAATATAGCAATAAAATTTGGAATTAAAATTTGACATCCTCAATTATTTCTAGTTCCTATTTATTTAATTTAATTATAATTTATAAATTTAAATTACAATTATAATTTTATTTCTAGAAATGTAAAAAAATGATGAGAAGAATCTGAAAATACTACACATATTTAAGGATAAATAGCAATAAATCCAACTTAAATACGCGAAAATAAGTAAATTTATATATATAATAAGTATAAATAATTCCAAACATATAAATTAAATGAAAATATGCAAAAGATTAACTAACTATAAAACAAATAAAAATGTGAGGATAAATATTGAATAACTTAATAAAATTACCTATAAATTGCTACCCTTATCATCTTCACCAACTTTAAGAGACCTGAAAATGATCAAAATTTAAACCATTAATACACAATTAAGATTATATAACACAAAGAAAATGTTACATAATGAAACATAATTATGAAAAAAAAAAACTAAAGATAATAAATAAAAACAAAAGAAAAATATTGAGGTTGAAGAAGAAAGAAATATTTGAAGAGAAGTGGAAGAGAAGTGGAAGAGAAGCGGCTAAGGACAAGAAAGCAAAGTGAAAATGCAGAATAAAAAAAGTCTGGGTGGTATTTATATGATGTATTTCGGTCAGTATGACTGACGAAATAAAAGAGTAGAAAATTCAAATATTTTTCCCCAAAAAATTCAAAAAGCAAGGTGGGGTGCCAAAAATTTTTATGGAATTAATCCAGTCAAAAAGTATGACCGAATTAAATATAGTGAAAAATTCAAAAAACAAGATAATTGCTAGGGTTTTTTTTTCTAGAACCTTTAGTTCGGTTAAGATAATTGACCGAATTAATTAATGTTAAGTATTTGGTCAAATAAATTGACCAAATTAAAAAAATAAAGTTTTTCGATTGATGAGAAATATCGGTGAAAATAGTTGATATGTTTTTAAATGCCCGCCCGCCTACCCGCCCGCCTACTCGCCTGCTCGTGTGAGTAAGAAAAAGACGAGGAAGTTGTGTAGTGCATGAGATATAAGGGAAA
>BPVZ01000054.1:567238-579402 GCA_020521535.1 Rubroshorea leprosula | reverse complement strand
AAAAATTTAAACTAATACATACTGACTTTTAAATATAATATACATAAATTCATATATAAATAAATCTCTATCATGTTTCAACATCTCCAACAAACGCTGTTGAAAAATAAATTACAACGTTATACCAGTCATTTTCAGCAAGATAAACATACATGGATCCACCTCAAGCTGACGAGGTCTGATATCCATTCTACCTGTCCTTGTGCATCAATCATCATCAAATACGCGAGATCGATTCATCTTTTTTTGTTTTTTTCGATGAGACATAGAACCTATGTTTCCTTCTTTGTTTTTTTTTTAACAAGAGGTAATATCTACCTAACCAACTTGTTCAACTATCCTAATTAGCAGGAGAATCTATTTATACTCACATTTTATTCCCCGCAGATACACAAAGCACAAAGCACTTCTCCTTCACCTAATTCATCAGCATTGTGTCTTCCATTTCCATCTCAATGGGTTCCTTCCCGCTAAACGATTTATTTCTTCCTCGTGATGCCTTGTTCCTTGGATTCGATAGCTCTACTCAGTAAGTCTCTGATCAATCTCTATATCTTCCATTTTCATTATTCAAAGATTTTTTTGTTATCTTCATTCTTATTAATAACTCTTTTGACCAGAAGATTGAACATCACATTTGCATATCAACCACAATTATGCTTATACTTTTATCCTAATACAAAATTTGTGCTTTACAATTTTGCCCATAAAAACTTAATTATCCTTTATGCCGTTCCGCCCTTCATATCATCTATAGTATCTCCAATTGGGTTTTTGTAATTTAGTGGATAACTTGATATTTTGTATTCTTCCAAGGTCCTTGAAGGCAACCGTGTTGGATTCCAATCTCAACATTGTTACTTCGCAGCAAGTTCATTTTCACTCTGAATTGCCTCATTACAAGACACAGGATGGAGTTTATAGAGACCCCTCCATTAATGGCAGAATTGTCTCCCCCACCTTGATGTGGGTTGAGGCTTTAGATCTTGTTCTTCAAAAACTCTCCAACTCCAATCTTGATTTCGGAAAAATTGCTGCTGTTTCTGGAAGTGCACAGCAACATGGCAGTGTCTACTGGAAGAATGGAGCCTCTGCAATGTTATCATCGTTGGACTCTAGGAAGCCATTAGTTGATCAGCTTAGGGATGCTTTTTCAACCAAGGAATCACCCGTTTGGATGGACAGCAGCACCACAGCACAGTGTAGAGAAATAGAGAAAGCAGTTGGAGGAGCATTGGAGTTGTCTAAACTTACCGGATCTCGTGGTTATGAGAGATTCACAGGCCCGCAAATTAGGAGGATGTTTGAGACGCAGCCAGATGTTTATAAGAATACCGAGAGAATCTCTATTGTTAGCTCTTTCATGGCATCTCTTTTGATTGGGGCATATGCGTCTATTGATGAAACTGATGGTGCAGGGATGAACTTGATGGATATAAAGCAAAGAATCTGGTCTAAGATTGTTTTGGAGGTTCGTTTTAGCATATATCAATTGGTTTTTTTCGTAGGCTCTTGTTTATTCCCTGATTCTTGTTTGTTGATTTTTCTTGAAAGTTTGAGGCTTTTGGTATAATTAATGTTTGTTGTTAATTACTGTCTGCTGCAGGCTACTGCACCAGGTTTGGAAGAAAAGCTTGGAAAACTTGCTCCATCCCATGCTGTTGCTGGTCATATCTGTTCCTATTTTGTAGAGAGGTTTGTACGATAATTGTTTATTAACAATTTAACCCTGATTGTCTTATGAGAACTATTATCAACTTATTTGCAATTCTGCATTAATTGTCACAGTCAAAATAGGATTTACAGGATGTGATAAAATGGAGTTTTCAAGGTGTAAATTAGCTGATATTGAGTTTTAGATTTTAAATTTAAACAGATGGACATGGGCAATTATTTTTGCAGGTACAATTTCAATAAAGATTGTTTGGTCATTCAATGGTCCGGAGACAATCCTAATAGTTTAGCAGGTTCCGATTTCTGCAACTCACCTATCTTCTTTTTTATCTCTTTGTGGCAAAAAATTATGCTATGCTACTCAGTTGTACAGGCTTGTGTTTGACATATTAAAATGAGAAATCTTTTATCCCTGCCTGTCTTACTCGTGAATTACTGACCAAAAATCGATTTATTGAGTTATCAATTGGTTAACATTCTTCATTTAATCTTAGTTAAAAGCATCTTAAACCTTGCAGGTTTAACCCTCAGCAGACCTGGAGACCTGGTAATCAGCCTAGGCACCAGTGATGTTGTAAGTGACATTTATATTCTTTTCTTATATATACCATGGGCAGTAATTAAACATGTCAGTTTTCCTGATTCGTTATCCTTTTAAGTCTCTAATCTGCTGCCTGGTACATGTATACGGAAATAGAATGCTAAAGACTGGTTTTAGTCAGTAGTCAGCTTATGTATTTTAACTTTAATTTGTTAGTGTGTTTGGGTAGTCCATGTAGAGGCATCAAAGACCCCCATCTGAAACCATGGGTGTATTTTCATTTGAATTTGCGTGTGCAGGTGTTCGGCGTCACTAAAGATCCACAACCTAGATTAGAAGGTCATGTCCTCCCTAATCCTGTTGATCCAGAAAGCCACATGGTAATGTTGGGCCACAAGAATGGGTCTCTGATGCGTGAAGGTATTGCAGATTTCCTTCCCCTGTCCATGTGTTTCAGATCGATGTGAAGCCATTAATACTTACTATGACCCCCATCTTAAATCTAGATGTTCGTAACCGATGTGCTGAGAAGTCCTGGGATGTTTTCAATCAATTTCTGCAGCAATCACCTCCACTAAATGGTTAGAAATATGTTGTTTTATTTGCTTTTCCTGGGTATTTCCTGTTGCTTTTTTCTGTTCTGTTTTCTCATTCTAGTTCTTGCACTAGGTGGGAAGTTGGGTTTCTACTACAAGGAGCATGAAATCCATCCTCCCCTTCCTGGTAAGTTTCAAAACTCCAGTCTTGCTTGCGTTGGACAAAACTGAAACTATCATTATAGATCTGCAGTCCAGAATCTTACTTGAATCAGCGAGAACAAGATGGTTTCTTTGTGTATCTTAGAATTTTAGGCACAAAAACAACAGCTAAGAACTCAGATGCACATAGCATCAGCTTTAAAATGGAAGTGAAACGAAATGCTATTTTAATTTTATGGCAGCAATCTGCAAGCCTTTCAGCTTAATTTCTCAAAATATGACATAATTGACTAATGGGTTTCCCTTTTCTTTGTTGGTTTTTCCAGTTGGCTTTCATAGGTACATTCTTGATAATTTCACTGGTGAAAGTGAAACACTAGAGGGGTTGAATGAATTTGAAGTGCAAGAGTTCGATCCTCCCTCTGAGGTATTATTTCTTAATTGTCCATTTCCATAGACTGATGATTTTTCTTGGAAAACTCCCATGAAAAGCAATGCACATTTCGTTTCCAGATCCGGGCTTTGATTGAGGGCCAATTTCTCACAATGCGTGCTTACTCAGAGAAATTTGGTATGCCTTCTCCAAAAGGAATCATAGCTACTGGTGGGGCATCGGCTAATCAAAACATTCTGCACTCAATTGCATCCATTTTTGGCTGCAACGTTTTTACAGTCCAACAGTCAGGTATGCTGTCAGTTTCCATGTTTTCAGATTCAATCAAGTCTAAAACATCACTCTCCTCATCCAAAGGGTATAGTTTTCACCGAACTACCTTTCTGTCTGATCGCTTCACAGACTCAGCTTCTCTAGGAGCAGCAGTGAGGGCAGCACATGGTTGGCTGTGCAACAAGAACCGCAGTTTTGTGCCCATTACATGTATGTACGGAAGTTTGGAGAAGACATCCCTCAGCTGTAAGCTGGCGGTGACTCCTGGAGACCAGCAACTTGTTAACAAGTATTCCTTGATGATGAAGAAGAGAATGGAAATTGAGAGTCGTCTCGTGCAGAAGTTAGGCCGCTGCTAGCTAAAAATTAGAGTTCCTAGTTGTCTCAATAATATATAAATCAAATAGTGTGATTATCTAGTCTTTCTCTTAAGAAAATCACTCCTTTCCTCGCTATCATTTCCCCTTTTTTTTTTTTTTATTTGCTTGGTATCATGTAAATTTTTCAAGAAAGCAGTCTGTGCTTATTACATTATGAATTAAGGATGTATTAGTTTAAGTAAAAAAAATTTAATTTTTTTAAAATAAAATATTAAGTTTCAACCCTTGAACCTTATAAATGAATAAATAAGTTTAGAAGAACTGTTTTTTTTAAAAAGTTTGAAGCATCTAAATTAGTTGGAATCTAAGTTAAAAAAAAAAAAAAAGAAAAGAAGAAAAATGAAAAGTATCCTACGAAAAATGGAGAAGGGTTCACAATTAAAAGTGGATTATAAACTACGAGTAGTAAATCCGCTTTTTATCCCCCTTGACGAGAGCTTTCGCTTCATGACATGGGAGCTGCCGCACGGCTTCGGGCTCTTGCTTCCCCTTACTCCGCTTTATCTGTCTCCATTTTTGCCCTTCAATCCCATCTCATTCCTTTGATTTTGTTTTACCTTTCACCTCCATGTATACAAACCAAAAAGAAAACCCTAAAAAGGGATCTCTGATTTTCTCCTTCTCAATCCCTAATCCTCAACCTTTTACGAAATCTCCTTTCCAAATCACCGCTGTGGCATTGGGAAGTTGCTATTCTAGTCAAATCTTTGCTCAACACGTTCTTGTCAGTCTCAAAACCCTGAGATTTGTCATCTTTGAAGGCCAGGTCGTTGTCGAAGCCATTCAGCTATGGTTCGGGTATACGAGATTAAAGGTAATTTGTTGGAATTTTAAGGTGACTACTCTGTCACAGAGCCCTTTTGCTCAGATTCACTGTTTTGGCTTTAGCGTGTGGGTTTTTCAATTCATTGTTCAGAATTGGGCTTCAGGGATTTCGGGGGAGATTGTTCCAATTTTCTTAGCCTATTTCATATGCCAATCTCAGAATCATAGTCTGGTTTTGTTGATCTATAAATTGGCAGTAACTGCGTTCCCATAAAATAATGTTCTTATCTGGGCTATAGTTCTATTGATTATGATAAGATTTGAATTGTAGCTATTTCCGGTGACGCCCAGGGTTATACGTCTGACCTTTTGAAGGATAGTTTTGTTTTTGTTGAAGTTGGAGGGTTAATTCTGAGGTTTCAGGAGGTTTTTGTTATGATATTGGAAGGATTTTGAGCGGGGGCTTTCAAAGGAGAACTAAGATTTACGTTTGTGTTTCCTTTTCTTGTTATGTTATCCGGGGAAATAGAAAAATATTGCAATGCTTTGTCATGCGTTCGGTCTGGTATGTAGGTAGTATGAGTTGGGATTTTGAAGCACCCTTTTAGAGGGTAGTATGGATTGAATTGTTGAGGTGCTTTGCGGGGGCGTTTACTACCTGATGGAGCCTCGCACCTTATAGACAGGAGCTATTACCCAAGCACCATTAGGAATTAATTGGAGGCTAGACTTTCCACTGCTCAGACATGTAATATTAAATAAAATTTCTGAAGTAGAAGAAAAGAAACTGAGAGGAACTTACTTAACAAGCCCAGCAATCAAAGACCCTCTGCCAAGTTCACCTCCATGCTCTCAATGGGTTTTCTTTATTAACCGGCAGCCAAATAACAAGAGAAATAAAATTCTTTATTCATTGAAAAAAAAAAAAAAAGGAAACTGCCAAAGAAATTAAAATGAAAATGAAAGAAGGATTTTTACCTATAAACGGAAATCCAATGAATTCCGGTAAATTTTGTTGCCGGATGCCTCTCTCTCCCATGAACCATACTTCTTCCTCTCTCGGTTGCTGCTTTTCTTCTCTCACTCTCTCTTCTTCAGCCAGCAGTAGGAACAGATCCCGCATCTCCTTGGCTGATTATCCTCGATTGTCGATCCTCTTTCCTGTGTCTTATTCCTTACAGTCGTGGATCCTTCTGTCCTCTCCGTTCGAGTTTCCCCTCTTCTCCTCATCTGCCCGTCTCTTCTGCGTATCTGATTTGAGGAACAGATAAGAGAGTTCGCCAGACCCCCTGATTTAGTCAATTATTAATGCATGATTTTTGTGTTACTACAAAAGAAAAAAAAAAATCCTTCTTTCTTTAAATTTACAATTGAATCCTTCAACTTTGAACTGATTAACCCTTCGATATTAAATAATATATATTCAGTTCAATTCCGCTTCAAATATGCTGGATCTCCATTTTGTTAAAATTTTCAAATCATTTCTCCCTTATAAATATAAGAATGTGAATCCAAATATCCAACCATGAGTAGTGGAAGGATTTTAATTGTTGTTACTTCTCCTTTGAGTTTCACCCGGCACTTATGTTTCAAATATCTTACCCAACATGTAGTGTCGACACCGAACCCGTGTCAGGTTTCTAGATCCCTGCGCAATTTCTTCAATGGTGAAATGGTAAATCTGGTCCTCTAGCTTCTACATAATGATCACTTTGATTTTATAACTTCAAATTCATTTATTTAGGTCTCTGGTTACAACTTGTCCACCGAAAATATAGTCCCTTAAAATTTTAAAGTGCTTAAACCTCTATTATTATGCCTTCAAGACTTTTTCTGCACTAAAAATAAAAATTATGAAAAATCTATTGAAAATCATATCCTTTCCTCCAAATAACAACAAAATCTCTCAACTAAAGCATATAAAAGGAGTCCCATCACTAATAATAATAATAATAAAAAAAAACCTCTCAACTAGCAACCAATACTATTATAATTATAATATAAAAGTTAAAATTCTCAAGTCTCACTGCAAGTAATCAAGGAGCCTATAGGGGCATTTGTTTTGACCTATTGAAAACAACTATCAACCATTGGATTTAATCAAATGGGTTAAATAGACTTGGCAAATGGGTAGGTCAGGCTAGGTTAGGTTAGGTTAGAACAAGTTGGGTTAAAATGAGTAATGGGTCAACGATGGCTGACCCCAAACTGCCCATCATGGGTCATGAGTCAACTTGCAGACCCGATTGAGTTTTTTTCCTTTTTTTCTCTATAATTTGTAACTATTACTATCCAAAGAAAATTATTCAAAATATTTAAAAATGAAATTCAACATCTTATAAAAAGGTTTTTTTTTTTCCATTAATTTAATAAAACATATTTATAATTCGTCAAAGTCACTTTCTCCACTTCCCTTTAAAGAACAACATTCATCAAATTTGAGAACACTACACACTTATAAATCTCGATAGAAAAAAAGAAAAAAAAATGCAGTAGTAGCATGACAACCAAAGAACACAAACCCCATTGGAACATATTTGTGTTGGTCATTGCTTTTAAAGAATCAATCAATTGAATGCCTTTGAGTAAGTAAAGGAGAATATCAAGTAGAATTTTACTTGGAATGGAAAGAAAACTAAAACGTATAAACAAGTAAACAACTTACCTTGAAGGCTTTAGAGAGAAACGTTTGTGACAAAAAGAGCACTTATCAAACTCAAAAGTGAAAGAAAGAAAAGGCAAGGCTGAATCGACATGATAGTGACTTGGTGAGACTAAATCTAAGTTTGAGATGATGTTAAAGACTAAATAGAAAAGGTGGAGTCTGAGCTTGAAAGTCAAATGCTATATGAACTATGGAGGTTGAAGAATATGAGAAGAGTTTGAACTTTGAAGAGTTAGAGTTTTAGAGAGTATTAAAGGAAGCAAGAATAGAAAAGGTTGGGAGGTGAGTCATGAGTGAAGTGAGATTATTTTTGCTTCTAGAAGATGATGAGCTAAGAGAATCAATTAGCCAATTAGGGAGAATTAGTCAATTATTAGAGGTTTAGGTGGGATTAGGAATTGGAAAACAAAATAAATAAATAATAAATTAAAAAATTTTAAAGTTTCAAATGAGTAAACAAGTCAAGCCCATTAACTCAATGGGTCAACCGTTATTGACCTGTGACCCATTCAGTTCTCTAACCGGGTCATTAATGGATCATGGATCATTAATGGATCACAGGTCATGAATATCTAACCCTAACCCATTTTAAACAAACGAGTAATGCATGGGTTAGCGGATTGGGTAAAAAATTATCAAGTCTATATATTTTGAATTATAAATATAAAAAATTATTAATTGTTAGATATTAACTATCAACTATCAAATGTTTCGAAAAAAACTAATCCAAACAACTTATATATAAAAGAGTTATGAAATGTTCAACCATGAGTAGTGGAAGTGGAGGAACCTTATAGATAAAGCAAAAGGTGCAATTTGGTTCTTGTACTTGCAATTTTGTGGCAAGTTAGCCCTTGTACTTTAAATTATGGGAAATCAACTTCTTTAATTCATGAAATCCTCAAAACAACCCTTTTAGTAAATATGACATCATCCGATCATTAAATTGTTCCATTGCCTGTTAAAGTCTAATAAGTTGGCATTGATTGGGCAATCTTGTGAACCAAATTTACTCAACTTGAGTCAAAACATTACAGGCATGATATAGAGATAATCTTTCTGTATAACCTTTGTATACAATTTTCATATGTCATTAAATATTTGATGCACTCAATATCATGTGTCCTGAATGAATAAAATGAGTCAATTATTTAAATAATATCATGGGTCCCAAATGAATAAAAAATGAATAAAATGAGTTAATTATTTAAATAACATATAAGGTTATACCAAAAGGTAGTAAAATCCATAAATAATTTTCCAAACATCACATTACTATGTTAAATAACCCAAGTCTAATGAATTTGATTCATGCATTGCCCAATTATTGCCCAATCAACACTAACTCTCAAACTTTAATGTTAAATGGAATAGTTTAACGATTGGATGACATCACCTTAACTAAAAGACTTGTTTTAAGGATTTCATGAAGTAAAGGGACTAATTTGCCATAGTATAAAGTATAGGGGCTGACTTACCATAACATTGCAAGTATAGGGGCTGAATTGCACCTTTTGCCTACAAATAATTGTTATCTAATAACAAATCATTTAGTCTAACTTAATAAGAGAACATTTTGTTAATTGGTACTTTTTATAAAGAGACATTGTGGGGGTTCTAATACTTCCCCATGCGTAACTGGACTCTCAAACCCAACTCTCACTTAATAAACTGAAATTTACTTATTTTAAATAAGTAATAAAATAGGTGACCAATCATATCTAATACAAGATTGGTTGCAACTCCAAACAATTTATCGATTCATCAATTCTCAAACAACCAATATAGAGCACCACTCACGTCGGGACCCCCTTTCAAGACGTTGCAACATAACAGCTTTGTGATAAATTTGACTACAAATATGTACTTAATCTCTAATAATTTTAGTGAGAATTTTAGCCTTCCTATTTTAGGTTATTGTAGATGCATAACCTATTCTTTAAACCACACAATAAAGGAATATTTACATCCAAGAAAACAACACTTGAACCTAATCTAGTCCAAAGATCCATAGAAGGATAAAATCTAAAGATATGATCAATGGACTCAATCTCATCTTTACAACGAGTGTAAACAGGTTAGAAGTTATACTCAACTGATGAAGAAATTCAAATGACTTAAATCTCTCATGCGTAGGAGCCATAGAAAGTGTTGAATCATAGGCCAGGAAGGAAGAAAAATTAACTTCCATCAGAAGAACCTTTTTAAGAAGTCACATCATCCCTAGCAACAATGATAGAGATTAGGATAGCCCTCATCTGATCTAAGAAATTCTGAGGAAGATCATAGGCAATGTCATTCCTATAACCATTATTAAGAACATAAGCCAAAGTGAGATCCTCCCACCTAGCAATCATACCAAAAAGAAATGGATTGACCATTCCTAAAAGTGCAATGGATTCATTTTTTGAATAAAAGGTTGCCCAAATTTTAAAGTTCTGAGAGTTGAGAAACCATGACAGGAAGCTGATCATGGGGTCAAAGTGTAGTTACTAAAAAATACAGAGCTTCAAGGTCCATTTGGTTTGCAGAGAATGATTTTAGGTTATAAAAATATTTTCTTTTTTTTTTTTCTTTTGATCTTGGTTGCATAATAAGGGGCAACCATCTCTCATCCCTTATTCCACCCCATCTGTATACCATGCAACTTAAACTCATGACTTCTTACTTCCAACGAAAGAAAATGACCACTGAACAATTTAGGTTATTGGCTATTTTCTTTCTTTTTTAAAAATTGTTTTTTATTGTTTGGAACACTTTGGAAAACTTTCTATGGAAAATATTTTCTATTGTTTGGTGAGGAAGGAAAATGCATCAACGTGCGTGCTGTTTAGGAATAAACGATGCTAGATTTCTTTCACCACAGGGACCATTTTGAACACTATGGAAATTAGTAGGACTTATTTAGGTTTCTCAATAAAGTAAAAGGACTTAAATTTGCAAAATTTCACATGTGGCAACACCAGCGAGTTCGTTTGACGGAGATTCGGGCCGGATGGCCAGCGTGCTTTTGGAGAAATTAATTTCCAGATTTCATTTCTGAAAAATCAAGTTTAACTTTTTCTTTGATCAAAATTTATTTTTTTGACCTATTTTTTAAAAGGTGTTTTAATAATAAAAAATATAAAAAATGATTTTCAGAAATTATTATATGAAGGACCAAATGGTCCCCCCAATATTTTTCATTTTTAGAGTGTAGCAACAAGTATATTTACGTTGTGTAAAAAAAAAAATCTTCCCAAAACATAGTCAATTAAAAAAGGGAATCTTTCATCGGAAAAAAAAATGGTAATCCAGCTAAGGTAAGATAAACATCAACCTCGCGCTGACGAGGTCTATATTTTATCTTTCCTCCATCCTCGTTCATCAATCACCATCACATACGTAGAATCTATTCATCATTTTTGTTTTTTCTTTATGATTACCAGTATCCATCTTTCTTTTTTTGTTTTTTGTAGTAAAGGAGTAGTATCTATCTAATCTAAGTATCCAATAATCCTAATTAATAGGAGTCTCTATTTATACTTGTTGATCAATCACCATTAATTTTTTTTTTTTTTTTGATCGGCATCGATCATCATGAAAATACATAGTATTTATCTAATTACCCAATAATCCTAATTAATTGGAGTTATCACATTAATTAATAGGAGTGCTCGTCATCCTCTCCTCTCACCTCGGCAAATTATTCGTGGCCTAATTTTCTTCAGGGTAATGATGATGATTGGGTCGAAGTTTTGAGGTCGAAAAAGCAGTTGAACAACATGACCTGCTACGTTATCCACTTGCCTGGCTTTTTTGCAAAAAAAAAAAAAAAAAAAAAAACAAAATAGGAAGGGTTTCAACCTTCATTGTTTTTCACTTCGCATGGGGAGCATTACAAGATATTGTCTAGAGGATCTGAAGTTCATAATAATTCTGTCAAGTTTCAGGGAAAAATTGAATGTTTTTAATTTGCATGAGCTTGTATCTTGCCATTGATTGAGAAGATTAAGTTCATTTCTTTGTAACTGCTAATAAACTATTAAAGTTTAGTTTATGTATATGTATCATATAAATTACAAATACTCTTTTATTAATAAAATGACCTTTTTTTTTTTTATTACTATCATTACTCTTATACAAACTCTTTTCATTGATTAATAACATTACTCTCATACTTATAAATCCCTTAGAACACAATGACAATGTTAATGTTTCATAACTCTAACTAAAACCAAGAATTATGCCCATTACAAGTAAAAAAAAAAAACAAAAAAAAAAAGGAAAAAAGAAAGAAAGAAAGAAAAGTTATGCATTACAACCATCAATAAAAATTTATCAACAAAAAATTATGTATGTTCAGAAATATCAAAACTACTTTCTTTAAATCCACCATAGCAATTGACTTTCTCCTCCATTATGATATAGGACAATCTAGAAAACATCATTTCTCAACTGAAAAGGAGCCATCAAATATGGAATTTGTTATGGACTTGACGGAATTCTATAAATGAAGAAATGAACAAATCAATAAAAACAACTATAAATATACAATTAAAATATTAAAAAACCAATAATTAAAAAAATAATAATAAGAATGAATATAGCCCGTAATAGATAAAGCATATCTTGTTAAAAGGGTGCGCATGGAGAACATTATCCTTTGAAATTAAAACAACATTTGTTGAGAAAAGAATGGCAAAAAGAAATTACCTCTATTTAATAAAAAAAGAATGGAAGAAAAAGGAATTGGTATGGTATGGACCAAAATTCCCTAAAACCGCCTAAAAAA